>CP092096.1:24255000-24380000 GCA_029203775.1 Neoneuromus ignobilis
TCAAACGATGATATATAAATGAGACGAGATTTATTTGAATAATTTTAGAATTATCGATACGTTTAAAAGTCAGTATATGAATAAAATCTTATTATTTATTTTGAATTATTGGTTAATTAGTTTTTTTTTCATATTAATATTTCTAAAAATTATGGTCTTATATAAATTTTATATGTACTAATATGAGAAAAAATAATAAATATTTGATTCATTGTACAAGATTTTTTTAAAAAAAAGAATTATAAAATATTATTTGTTTTTTACAACATAATCAAATATTTAATTCAAATGAAGAATCAATTGAGAATATAAACTAAGACTTATAAATAAATCAAGAGGTATTTTTATAACAAATTTAATTAATATTAATTACATATTTTATTTAAAAGAAATAATATAATTTTTAATCAGATTAATTTAATCTAATATATAGATATATATGTATATATATAGAGAGAAAATACTCAGTAAATGAAATATCGAATTTACTTTATAGCATACAATTTTTCTGTAACCCAACGATTTCAGTAAATAAAAAATCGTTGTCCATGAATCACATTGATTGAATTCCCTATATGAAATATCATCTTCGAAATACAGACAAATATATAGGTCTATTAATTAACCTCGGCGTGGCACGAACGATAAAAACGTAATCCCGGGTGTGAGAGATATGAGCGTCCGTTTGGAAAAAAAAGAAAAATAAATTCACAAAAGTTGGCGGCGAGAGGCGTTATGAAGCCACGGAGACAATTTGTCTCGACGGATTTGGCAGCTGCGCCAAACTTGCTCCATACGTCTTTCTTTATCGTCTCGGCAAGACACAAGCAAAGTAGTTGTAACAGTAGCAAACAGTACTGAGTAGCAAAAGAGCTGTAGAATAGGATTATTAAAACGGAATAGTATGACTGAAAATGTAAATAAGGTATAGATGAATTCAGTATGTGGAAACATATACGATATATTCTAAACGGGGTTTATATTTTATTATATACTTTGTAATTATTTACACGACTTTAATTTATTCATGAAACATTTTTTTTAAAAAATTCTATTTGATTTTTTAAATATTTAAATGTGTCATTATTACTGAATATTTTGTAAATTAAAAGAATGCTGCTAATTTTTCAAAACAATAATGAAAATCATTTCAAAAATGTATTAAAAAAAAAGTTCAAAATGACGACATGAATTTCAAATAAAAAAATATGCTGGCCGTTAAATTCATGGATTAAACCTTTTGACTTGTTCCTGTTCAACGGTCTATCTTCTCCAAATAAACCTCACACTAAACTTTTCTTTTGAATTATAATGTAAAGCTTGTTTGGGTATACGTCATTTTTTGTCACGTCATTTTTCTAGTCAGTTGTTCATTCCATTTTATTCGATTTTCACTGACTTTGTCTTCAACTATTAATCTGTTGTTATTATAGATTTCTCTCAAAAATATTAATAATTTTACCTAATATTAATTAACGTGTGTTTGATAAATTACGTATTGCTTCTTATCAATAATAGAATAAGTTTTTAAATTTTATGACAAATGTATACATAAATAAATTAAATACTTTTTATTTAAAATAAAAATAATCATTTCATTTTTTTGTCGAACTGAAGTTTTTTCCAAATATTCGATCAGAAAATGTATTTTATTCATCTGTAATATAATATTTATAACAAATAAAAAAATCAATCTTTTAAAAAATGGAAAAAACAATTAATATCTTTATATTTATTTATATTAAACGCAAAGTTAACATACTGTGTCATATCTTATTCTGTCGTCCAAGTAGAAACCAAGAAATATTATTCAACAACACATACACCTTTTTCCGACGTCCGTAGATAAAACGGCTTTCTGAAGATACACACTGAATTTCCCTTGAAAATTCCCGTTTATTATCTTATCTTTTTAATTACTTTTCCCTCGGTGGCTGAAATCCTGCCACAATTCTGCATACAAATTGCTACTCTCTGGACTAGACTTAATGCGCGTACATCGTCTCATCCTTTACGAAGCGTAAGCATTCGAGCATTGGTCGGCCAACTGAATGAATGTATGTATACAATCAGAAATTACAGTTGAATTGAAATGATTTTAAACGAGCGATTTTCACCATATAAATTCTACTCTATTCGAATATATATCTAAGTTATTTTTATTACGCAACCTTATGAGTATGCAAAGGGAATATTAGAGTATGTAAGAACACGATAGGAATTTCAAAAATGGGGAAATATCAGGAATTGATTTCAAAATGTATATATCAAAGATTCCTATCTCAGTGCTGTCTTGAATTTTGAAATGTGTTGTCGTTATTCTTTTTGATAGATAATAAAATATTTCTTTGCTAATTTTTTTATATTACTATTCTGTACAAATATTTTTTTTAATTTATAAAATGTTATTTATAGATTAAATATTGAGTTGGTGGTGGAAAGTTGTTTCGATTAGTTCATTAGATCAAGTTTAATAATACATAATTTCAAATAAATAAATCATAAAATAATTTAATTATTTCATATATATATATATATATATATATATATATATATATATATATATATATATATATATAAACATTATATGAAAATATATTTATATATAAAAAAAATTAAATGGAATAATTCAATACTAATTTAGAAATGAATGACGAGTTGCAAAATACATTTTAAAAGGTTGTATAGTCCTCAGTTACATAAAATCATTTTTTAATTCATTTGTAGAACTCCTCGTCGTTTGTTTATTACATCAGATCCATTTGGCGAACTTTTATGGCATCAACATGTTGTACGAGAGGGTTGATTTATATCTGTTCGTTATACCTGTATTGTGATGAATCATATCACCAATCACAATACATGTATGGTAAAATAAAGATGTGTATGTAGATTGTTGATCTCATAAAATGGACTTTATAAAGTATATTTAACAAAAATATTTTTATGTGTGAATATTTAAAAAAATTTTTAGAGTCGAATATGAGAAGTTATGTTTATTTCCAACAAATAAATCAAAAGAACAATAATACATATTACAATTTTTTTGAACTTTTACCAATTATAATCTTTTGCATATTTTAATATCTCTAGCTCATATATCATGCATATAATATTACTTTAAGAAAATCCTCAACGTTTTCTGTATGAGGGTCGAACATAAGCTAAATAGCGCATTTATATTTACGCCCTAACCAAAAAGTCACGTGCACTGAATGTGTGGTATATCATGATGAACATGGAAACATTTTCTATGTAAATACATTTTTCACTTGGTAAATTTGATTCTGTACACATATATTCATATTTCGGTTACACGACGTTGCTTGAAGTTTATGATAATTGAAAATAAATTTTCTTTCCCTTCATCTGGTAAGTGATGAAAACAGCATTAACGTCAACGAAAATGGATATTATGTATGATGGAATTATTAACGATAATATGCAAGCGCAAAAGGTTTTCATGTTCGAATGGAATCTAATTTATACTTTGTATGAAATTTAACTTTTTGTCTAGTAATTGCTTTGAAATCGACTGGAATTTGATTTTCAACATCGTTATTACAAAAGACTTTATACATTACAAAAAATGACTTAAAATGCTCTATTACAGTTTTAATTATTTTAAAATAAAATTATTAATGAGGACTATATTTGAATATTGAAGATCAAAAATGTTTCATAGATACTTCTTTTTAATTTAATGAAATCAAACAAAAATTTAGAATAAAGTTTTTTTTATGATAAGTGATATATATATATATATATATATATATATATATATATATATACGTGTGTGTGTGTAAAGAAAAAGACAAGAATGTAAAAACGATGAGCCGAATTTAACAGGGCTGAAATTTATGCATACAATTTTCCACCTCTACGTGAGTGAGAGATCTTTAAATGAATCGATTTAACAATCTTGAAAATGATATTGAGTAGACGAAACGTGAAGCAGATGGCGTAAAACGCTTGAAGTATATTGATCGGAACCAATAAAGCGTCGGAGGTAATGAGAGGAGACGTGAACAAGCGGAAAGAAACGTGAAATATTGAAAAAGCTTAACCGCCTCCTCTTCAGTCTCTCAGCAAAGAACTGTAGAGTCGATTGTGGAACGTAAAACGCCCGCTACCGCTATACAAATGCTTTTGGCGACGCTTTTGGTTGTCGCTGCTAAGAAAATAAAATACTAGAAGATGGAGATATACATTCATCCCTTTTACACCATATCAAATCGCTATACGGATTATCAGTCACACCGTACAGAGAAATGCATCCGTCACCATTATCATTCAATGCAAATTGTCGCGTGATCTTAATATATAATCTCGTTCAGATCAAATTGGAGCTATTCAGATATAAATATTGCTATTATATTCTCAATCAAGCCACATATATATATATATATATATATATATATATATATATATATATATATATATATATATCAGAAAATCGATATATTTTATAGATGTTTGATTTTTAAACAACCAATACAGTGCTATCAATAAAAAATAAGTACAATAAATCAAAAAGTTTTAAACTTGACTAAAAAAAATTAGAAAATATATATAGTGACTGACTCCAAATAAAATAAATATTTATATATCGACAATTATTCATTTGGAACTAAATAATGAATAAAAATACTTTTATTAAAAATGTAGATAAATTAAGAATGAAACAGTATCAGTAATAGGAATTATTAACATAATTTTCAATTCTTTAAACTAACTTTCAATAACTCCATTCATGCTGAAAATTTTTCTTCAAAAAATTGTTGAATGAAGTTTTACAAATAACTTGAAATTTCAGTGAATCAATAATTATAAATATAAGAGTACTGATAATACACAGAGAACGTTCTTGTGATCGATCGTATTAAAAGGGTTAAGTTATCGAAATAACCATTTTTTGGCTTTTATTTCTTGCCAAAATTCTATAATTAATTTTTGAAAAAATTGTCGAATTTCTGAATAAAATATAAAAAGATATTTTGAAATTCAGAATGTTATATATCTTGCTTATATTTTTTATAATAAAAGGGTTTAATAACATAAAAATAACTCAAAACGTTTTTACAAAAAAAACATATGTAGAATATTTTTAATTAAATAATATCCTGCTTATGAATAATTTTTTGTTAATTTGTAATGCCCAGAGCTAAAAAATAATAATATTAATTTCTTAATTAAATAAAAATAAATTATTTTAATACAGCCATAACAATCATTTCTCAAAATTGAATTATTTTATTTTCACAAACATTTTTATTGATAAAACCATTTAGAGTAACAATACCTTAATCTATTTGATTATTTGAGAGAAAAAATAAGTAGAGAATAATACGAATTAAAGATCGATAAAAAAGTAGTAAAAAAAGAAATAAACAATGATCGAACTTAGAAGATGAGAAAAAGTATGAGGAATTAAAACAGTCGTAATTTTTGAAAAGAACTTTATTTACTGTTGATGAACAGACTGGAGACGACTTTATATCAATTGCAAATAAAACTTCGATAAATTCATTTTGTGAACTAAGAGATTGGAAAACTTATCACAATTATATGTGTTTACATATAGATGTGTACAAATTTTATTAATATAATTTAATAGAATTGTTTAAAAAAAGTCATATGTTGTATAAAATAAAGTCTGTTAAATATTACAATAAAGCCTTTTTTGTGTAAAGTCAAAACTTTTTATTAAGAATAAATATGAGTCTGTACAATTTTTTAATGTTAGTGCTGGTAATTTCGCAGAATATTCTTTTTTTAATGTACAAGTACTGGGATGTCGTTCCGGTGAGATGTACGCAAAAAATATGTATATTCAGATATAAAAAACATCTCGTACACATATTCATATATGTTATATATATATATATATATATATATAAATGTGGAAATCGAGAGAGAAAGTCTAGGCAAAAAAGGGGAAAGAAGTGTATTAGTATTATATAGTATGGTATGCTGGGCAGGAATGTTCTTCATTCTGCAATATAGTGCGGAAAACACGCGTCAGCGTTAGTTTTATCACACTTCTGATAAGCGTGCAATTAAATGTAGGGGAAAATTGAAAGGTTCGTCTTGCACGGTTGCCGGCGCCGTCGGCTGCCAACCGACGTGCTGTTACACGTTACGAGCCGTCATTATACTTCCTTGAATGGTTAATTAAATAATTATTTTATATGTTATAGCACTTTGTATGGAAATGTGAACAGTTTGTTTTTATGTCTAATTAAATGTGTACCTGTATATGAAGCAGAAATAACACCAGATGTATAAACATATATAGCCTTTGTACGTACGTTTCACTGTTTTTATTATATATTTTTTTTCGTATTGTTCATTCTTTATACAGAGGGTTCGAGTATCGATCGAGTTTATGATTTGTGTTGGGGTAAAATAGCAAAATAATATCACGTCTTATTTATATTAATCATTATTTATATTCACATTTAATATTATATGTTTGAAAATTTGATTTAGATAGTCTTAAATTTCTAAGACAAAAATAAAAAAAAAATGAGAAGAAAATATCAAACATTAGCTACTTGTTTTGGAACTGTAGCGAATTCACTTTCACCAAACAATTTTTCACCCCAATTCCAAAAGATTCAATAATTATTTACTGTTCATTTTCTTTGTTTATAAGCTAATGCACATTTCGATAGCAATGCAATAATCATCAGAGTGATGCATTATTTGCACCTGGTGAAATTAATTAATTTAGTTAAAAATATTATCATTTTAAAACTTTGTAATTAATATAATTATTAACGAAATATTTTTTTTAAAAATATTTATATAGTTAAAAAATAATTTTATAAATTTCAAAACTGATTATAACAAACAATATGTCAAAAATACACACAGAATATAAATATAGTATAATACAAATCTTTCTATCGTATTTTAAAAGAATTTGATTTATTTGATTGGCGAATGACGATAAAATTGCACTAACATTGAGTTACTTTATCGATGCGCGATGACAAATCTGTTACCGGGAAGTCACAATAGCCGAACGATAGTACTGTACCCTCACACTTCCAGTCGTTCACACACATCTATACACACACACATATGTATGTATATGTACACTTCAATTCATCCGTACGCCAACAAAAGCTCGTCAAAAGCCGATATTAATGGACATCTATGTTATATTACTGTCAATTGAGCTGTGAAATTACAATAGAGATTTTATTAAGATAGCCAATTTCGTACCTTGTAATATTCTTGTATAAATTAAGGTCATGTACATTTACATTAAATCATATTAAAGTATAAATATGTATGTGTATATATATATATATATATATATATATATATATATATATATATAACTTTATGTATTCATGAATATGTTTTATAAAAAAAACCTTTTAAAGAATAGAAACATTACATTAATTGAATTGTTCATTATTAATAAAAAAAAATAAAAAAGCATGATTGATCTAAAAAATACTTCTAATTTATTAATATAAAAATATATACAAAGAGAGAGATGGGGAAAAGAGAAAGAGTTTTATAGATATTTATATATCAAAGATCATTTTTTAAAAAAATAAATGATTTTTTTGAAAAATAAAAAAGACATTAATTAAATTGTTCATCATTTATAAACAAATATGATTTAATATAAATGATACACCAATAATTTATTAATGTAAAAATTTGTTTAAAAATTAGGATCATTAGACTTGCTATTCTAAGGAGTTATTTTTAAATAAAAAAATATGCGAATTTTTCAAAGTTTTAAAACAAATAGAAATAAAACATGGTTGATTTTTTAAACAATTTGAAATAATTTATATATATTTATATAACTAGAGAAAGAAAGCTTTATATTAATTTGTGTATTATGATCATATTTATTGTAAATAAAAAAAAACTACGTGAATTTAATCATTCATTATTTATAAAAAATAGAAAAGTGATTGATCTATAAAAGAGTTTAAAATATTAAATTTACAATTTTTTATTTTTTTTAAAAAAATCGAGGTATTTGAAATAAAATTATATTAAGATAATTTTTTGATTTGACAACATTTTTTAATACTTATTGTAAACATAGTAACAACAAATTAGTTCAAGATAAAAATTATTTCTGATTGAAAAACGATTTCATTCTAATTTAAAATAAATAATTGTAAAAATAGATTTTTCTAAAAATATAAAAATTAAGTCTTTTTGGACAATACAATTTTTATAACAAAAAAAGGAAAATAACATTTTTCAACTATTAAAAATAGATTTAAGTCTTAATCCTAACATGACCTTAATAGAATACACCAGTAATTGAGTATTCAGTTGAAAATTTAGGGTGCTCACAATTAGATGTTATCTGACCGCCTTTGGCAATTTCAACTATGCTACTATCTAATATAACTTAATTTCGTTTGGCCGTATAAAAGAAAATATACAGTAAGCGATTCTAAAAATAAATTCATTAAATACACATGAATATAAAGACATATAAATGAATTCGTGAGTGGAAATGATAATCTTCTTTCTAGAAGAATTATCGTACATTACTGGTATAAAATACAGAATTAATGAAAAGTATTTGGCAGAAAAGAGATTAGATTTTTTATATAAAAGGTCCATTATATATATATATATATATATATATATATATATATATATGTAAGTATGTATAATATAAATGTGTGTTTGTTTCTTAAAGTGAAGTATTTATTCGTTTCTATCTATTTGCACGAAAACAATATTTGTATCTTACAAACACTCTCCGATAAAATAGAAAAAATGCTGACAGCCATTATACTTTTGCGTTCGTGTACAGCCGAAACAAATAACTTATGTGACTAGTATAAAATTGAGTGCAAATCCCCACTCGGCCGCGATATCTCGTACGCTTCTTGCTATCTCGCTATTATTATCAGGTGGGTTGAACTGGACATCGAATGACCCATTGTTCTCGTACTAAGCGGGCCACTCGAGATGTCTTTTGCTACGTTCGCTACACGACAACGCACTCGACAATTTTCCGAGAAAATCAATTCGTCCGAAACGCGAACAATATGTCTCCTGAAATTCTCGATAAACGGTCGCTCGCCACAGTATCGCACTCAGAAACATAATCTATCTATATTAAAATATATAAAAAATGATGGCGGGATATTGATTTATTGATCACTGTTTGACTTTGACGTATTAGGTTCTTAAATTGTTTCATTATATTGCGCAGAGTTGCATTTTTAATTTAACACATTTGCATTTGTAAAAAAATTTTAAAGAAATATTTTATACAAGCAAGATTAATTATTGTATTAAATGAACAACACAAAAATATTTTCCAAACAAAATAATTTCTTAAAATAGTATAGAATAAATAATATGTACATTAAATAAATCAATCAAGAAGATCTATATTTTAAATACTCACTCTTTTAATCATTTTTTTATTTCAGAATTATACAGTTATTAAAATTTTACATTAAAATAAAAAAAGTATTAAAAACTGACAAGTGTAATAAAAATTCTACTAAACATAAAAGCAATTTAACGTTTATTGTTATTTGTAAATAATCGCAATTTATCCCATAAATTTAAAAATTATCTGTTGATTTTAATTAACTATTTATTCGATTATAAATATTCATAAGTGAGTATCGTAAATTATAATTATAATTAATCGGATTACATTGTAACTTTGAACATGTAACATAAGCATTAGAAGTCATAATAAATTGAATTTGAATATAACTATTTACGAATGAATAGAGTTAATCATAGTAATATAATTAAATCATTATATAATTCAAATAGCATTGAGAATATTTCCTTCAAATATCCGAATTAATATATTTAAACTTTTATATATATTTAAATAAATTGTTTAAATATAATATAAAATGCTTATATAAAAGTACATTATAAGAAAAATAAATATTTTATAATTTATTTTAAAAAAGAATTTAATTATTTATTTTGATAAAAATAAAATTACTAAATTATTAAGATATCAAATTAATTCATTAAAAGTTTTTTAATAATTAAAATAACTACCTAATGAATGAAAAAATTCATTAAAAATATACATGTAATTATTTATTATAATTAAATTTAGAATTTCATACTGAATTTTAATATTATAAAAAATAATTTTTATATAAATGAATTTGTTTATAAGTATTTTATATATTTCAGAAAAAATTCTTTTGACTAACTTTTCTGATAAATTTAATGAAAATAAAGATTTTTTTTTGTATTTCATCAACATATTTTGTATTTATTATTCTTTCCAAATCTAGTTATTTATTTAAAATTTCAAGAACGAGTATAAGTTTGAAACTATTTTGTAACAAGTTGAATAAAAAATATTATATATATATATATATATATATATATATGTGTGTGTGTGTGTGTGTGTTTTGTAATCACCATAAAAGCTAATATCATCCCACTGTCAGATGACACTTCATCGAATGCCATTAAATCTTTTTAAATGTTTTTCCAAGATTTTCCCATTGTTTCCTGTTAGCAGTTAATCTTATTCAACCCCCATTTCCACTATACAATTTCCTTCCTCTAATTTTAATAGGATCTCTTACTTGATAACTTTTTATTTTTTGTTTGCCATTATATAATTATTTTTGATCATCTATTATTTTCTTTTTTTATATGTCCTACTCATTCCCATTTCAAAGATTTTATTTGTCCTATTACATAAATTATTCTTGTCTATTCTCGTATTCATTTACATGATTTTCGATTATGTTTAGAAATTCCTAACGTTATTCTTTTCATGCTTCCTTGGGTTGTTAATAATTTTTGTATTTACAATAGTACACAAATTTCTGATTCACAAGTTAGGCTAAATGGTATTTTACTTTTCATATAAAATATGAAAGATAAATAATGAATATTCTATTAAAAAACTAATATCAATGAAAAAAAAATTAATGGATCAAAAATTTATGTATTTAATTGTAAAAAGTTTTTAAAGTAATTTAAGTAAATTAGAAAAAGAAACAAACTATATTGAAGATACATTTGGAGAAGATAAAAGTAATAGTAAAAATAAATAACCGAGAAATAATATCAAAATTAAATAATTAGGGAACATCGGAGACGTGAATCCAATGTATAAATGATTGAATTCATGAAGTAGAAACTAGATTTAGATAAAAAAAAATTGATTACGTGTACAGAGTAAAAAAGTATGAAAAATTTTTTTTAATACTGAGAAATAATAAAAATTGTATTTTTATAATTTTTATTCTATATAAAATCACATATCAGATTGTAACATTTTATAAATCTAATTTAGTTTATATCATACAAAGTTTGTATTGAAATTTTATATATTACTGTATTTAATTTAGTGTAAAATATTTATTTTACATCTTCCATATATTTCATTTTTAAATGATTGCTTTTTCGTTATCCGTCCATTAATCGTATATGTATGGAAAAATAATATCATCAATTCTCATAATAAATATGAAAATTAATGTGGAAATATATAAGTATCTTATACATACACACACACATTTATATATATATATATATATATATATATATATATATCATAAATATCTGTGTGTATGTATGTTTACGGTAATCTCATATATTTGAATGAACAAAAACAACGAGACAGTAAATTATTTGACGAAGCACTTTTTAAATCCCTGCTATCAATAATTAGAATTAGTGAAGTGACGCGAATGATCTCAAAATAAAATGTTTACTCTCTGGATCTGACGTCTAACGGATTATCACGTGAAATACGAATGCTAATGTATAATGATCAAAACCACTAGGAAACTCTCAAACATATCTGAATCTTACAATCCATACATGCGTAGAGAAAAAAATAAAGACAGCCAACAATTCCATACAACAATTAGTATAAAAATATCCTCGTCGTCCCGCAAACAAATACAAACAATCCGAAAAAGATTTAAGACACGGTTCTGCTCGTGAAGGGTGAATATGTAAACTCTGTTCTTTTCTAACTATTCCATCGTATAATAGCGTCCGGACGTTAGAGACCGGAAATCCGTGTGGTCGAAGATAATGGGCTAAGATGACTTGAAGGATGTTGCGGTGTTGGTTGAAGCAACCGTCGTCCCCCTTTCAAGAGAATCTCTCGGCTTGATAGTGTTCTCGGATTGTTCGAAATAGTTTTGTATCTTGGGAGGATAATATATGCAGTTGTACTGCGTTTCTGATGCTTGTATTTGTGCCGGAAAGGGCAATACTCAATTGAAAATAAATTGAATTTAAGATATGGTTCTTGATGGACCACTGGGAATCAATTAGGTTCATTAATTTAGTTCCGAAAGTATTTGAATAGATTTAATTAATATTCAAAAACTTCAGACATGATGATCAATTAAATTTTGTGTAATTATAATCTACCACTAATTTAGTTGATTTCAACATTGATAAATTATATAAACATCAATTTATAATACAAACATAACTGTTAAAAAATAAAAAAATAACTCTTCCAAAAACTTGTTTTACGATTTAAGTTATTAAAAATAGAAAAGAAACTAAATTAACTGAAAAGTTATTAAATACGTATTTTATATTATAATTAAAAATGAAATAAAATATGGCAATATACATATGTGTAAATATTTAATTAAATTAAAAAATCATTCACATTTTCAAAATGAGTTATGTGCTTTATAAAAGATATATATATGTTTAATGAATAAATATTTATTGCGAAATGAAATTAATATTAAATAATTAATAAAGTAAAAAAATAATTATATTTATCAATAAAAAAAAATTACAGTTTTTTTTAATGTTACTGGTGAATAAAAAATATTTTAATTAATAATCAATAACAAAAAACAGTGTGTAATAATAGAAGAGTTGAAAAAAATACGCAAATATATTCTACAAGAATAATGAGAAAATATAAAATAATATAAAAAAAGATTTAATTGTTATATCCCCATTAAAGAAACTTCAATTTCCATTTCAACTTCTTCGAAAGCACATTCGTTCCAAAATTTCAAAGTTTAAATTGCAAGAAATGGTAGATGCAAAAAACTAAGTAATAAAAAAATATTTATTTTGACATGTAACGAAGTAGAAGTTGATATTAGTGAACAAACGGAGGGAAAGTCGGAAACTTAAATTGCCAAATTGGGTTTTCGGCGAGAGATAAACTTGCGTCGCGGTGTTATGGGGTGAGTTGTCGAGACAAGGTATGAATTATAATGGGATAGCCATTGAATCATATCCAGGAGAAACATCGTAAAAATTCACTGTCGCACAAAGGGTGAGTGGTACGTTCAGTCGGGGGATGTTTTCACAAGTCGTACGCTGTGACTCATGATATTGTTTCTTATTTTCGAATCTCATTTACTATTGTACGTTTTTTTTCGTTCTTTCTAATTAATTTTTTTCCTATTATTATTTCGACGACAAATTATTCAACAAGAACAGAAAATCTGATGAGACAACGAGAGCATTATTTTAACATTCCATTGTTGATGTTTAATTTTATAGAAAATTAGTAAGAGAAAAATCAACACATTTTTTAATAATTTTATGTGATTTTATATACTAAATCTATTTTTATATGTGCATTATAAAATTAATATTATTATTTAACTTAAAAATATATATTGAAATACAAACATTACTCTAATTTTAAAATACAACTAATGAATTTTATAACATTGTATTATTAAAATGATTTTTTTGTAATTAATTTTAAAACATTGAAATTATACTGAATAATTATTTAAAATTAATTAGATAAAATCGGTAAATGTGTAATTAATTAAAAGCAAATTACTGGTCATTAGTAATTAATTTTATAGCATTTTAAATTAATTTGAAATTTATAACATTTTAGAAACAAAATTACATATATATATATATATATATATATATATATATATATATATATATCTATGTATGTATGGAAAATAACGTAAGAAGGGTTTGAGGTCAAGGAGAAGGCAACCTGTCTAAGGGAGTGAACCCGAAATGAAAAATCCTCACCAACCCACCTGGTTAGTGAGATAAGTGACTAAATACCAGTAAATGGTAATATTTTATAAGGTTTTCACTCAGCAGTGTTCTTATATAAGCTGATATGATAATTATATACATATACACACACACATATACATACATATATACATATATATATATATATATATATATATATATATATATATATATATATATATATATTAATATATAAAGATTGAAATATGATGACAATGCAGAAAGAAATGGAAATTCATATTTTGTATAGAATCGATTCCTCAATTTGATTTTTAAATAAAATAGTTTCTTTTAAACCGATTAAACATTCAAATTATAAATTGAACTCTTCTGACAAAAATCGTGTTGTAGGCGAATTGGTAAACATCACGAAAATTTCGTAAACACTTTTAAACATTTACTTCCAATCATCAACTTAACATCAGCACTCTTCACAAATCGATTTACAGAAGTCTCATTCTTATTCTAGTTACGTGCACGCTCTCCCTAGATCCAAATGATTTTCTCGTCATTGCATAGTGCGTGTCTATCTCCCCTTGTAAGAGTTAACTGCCAATGAAACTACAGACCTTGTATTTACGTGTCTCAACTTCATGCTACTAAAGTTACATCAAAAAAAGTAAGATGAAGCATTAACGACAAACAAAAAATCGTATTTTTCTCACTTTTCATAACTGGACTACTATGCACTATTATTTCAACAATAAAGCTATGTGTGTGTGTGTGTGTGAGTGTATGTATGTATGTATGTGTATATATATATATATATATATATATATATGTACACACATGTATATAACTATGTACGTGTTTTCGTTTATTTCGATCAGTTTCCACCCACAGTTCATCTCGTCGTACATTTTTCGTCTTGTACGATTAACCACCCTTCAATACTGCACTACACGTCTGCACACACCAGTACAGAAAGCATAACTGTGATGGTTCTTATTTTTCCTTTTCGACCACAACGAGTGACCAACTATGTACTAGGTTTTGTAGTCTCGTTGTAAAGAGAATCAACCCTTATCGTAACGCATCCCCTATAAACAAGTCTCTTTGTACCTATAAAAAGCGTATCGTAAAGTTATTTTATCGATTTTTCTTTAGTTTTTTTCTTTTCCTTCTTTACGAGCTGAGTTATAGCTTTTCGCAAGGTTTTTAAATCTGATATCAATTCTATACTGAAAAATGATTGTTGCCTTAAGTTAGATGCAAGTATATTTTATCGAAGTGTTAAATATTTTTGAGAACTTTTTTAAAAGTGGACGTTGATAGATAACCTCATGCATATTTTTTCAATAGCCATAGACAATTGATCCTACATTAATACGAACTTAAAAAAATAAATATTTCTTTAATTCATATATATATATATATATATATATATATATATATATATATGTGTGTGTGTGTGTGTGTGTGTGAGTGTGTGTGAAAATGTGTGTGTATAATATAAAAAAATATAAATTGTATTTTATCCATTATTCATTATAAACATTATACATTGTGTAATCAAATTATACATTGTGTTAATAAACCAATAACTAAATTTTTTGAATGTAATATAGATTGTTAAAATTAATATATTTTTAATTATAAATTTATCTCTAATAACAAAGTATTTTTTATAAAAAACTGATAAATAAAAAATTACTTATGAAATTAACAAATAAAAGTATTAAAAAAATATTAAACTTACATAAAAAAATATAACAAATGACTTTCTTTGAGTTTGTACAGCAGACATATGAAACACATACCTGGAACAGAAAAAAAATATGTTAATCATTTCTTTAACACAAATTAATTCGTATAATAAATATATATTTAGGTGTTTAAAGTATAATTTTTTAACTAAATTTTTATAAAAAGGAATTCTTGAAATTAAAAAACAAAATTAATATATTTTTAAAACTAATTATTTTACACATAATTTTTTTGAAAAATTACTTAAAAAGATCAATGTATAATATTTAATTATTTGATAATTGTTTTTTGATATTAATGATAATTATTATTACATTCATAAATTATCTTAATGATAATATTATTACCACTTTTATTTTAGGATTACATCTGATTGTAAAGTTTTCAATAAATAATAGGGATTAAATTTATAATAACTCTTATTCTTAAAACTTTGTCTTTGAAAGTTTCATAAAAGAACATTAGTTTAATAGACGAGAATAATTTAAATTCAAGCACGAATATGTATGAATGTTTGAATGTTAACTGACACTTTTTAAATAATTTTCAAATTTAAGTTTTAATATATGATCACTATTACAGTAACAATTAATTATTTACTAACTATATTATCAGAAAATTATATATCTATAGATATTTTTTTGAATATAAAATATTATAAATTGTTAATACATGCAAATAATTTCGATAGTTTAAAATCATATAACCTTAGTTATTAAAATGTGTTTATTGAAAATGTCTAAACTATATAATGTAATTGAAATTTATGTTTATATTAATACATGAACAGTGTTGGCTGAATATTATTAAGCACAATCAGTAAAATTGGACAACGTACGTATAAATATATAGTATATTTGTAAACGCGCATGTTTAGTCAAGTTTATCAACTAATTTTAATTGAATATATTGCACATTCGTACCCTAATTGTAATTCTACCGACACATGCAGGTGTACCTAATGGTTTCAGAAAATTGTATACCTATTATTTACAAACATTGCGTTCATTTATGTGTATTGTATAAGTAGAAATCATTTATAATTGCGTCGCTGTGAGATTTTATTGACCCATTAAAATGTGTTAAGTGTTGTATTTGTTTATTTAAATCTCGATATTAATTACAGTATAGAATACTTGCACGGTTGTTGAATCGTTTAAATCTTTCTATATAGTACTTTAGAGTCATTTTTATTCACGATTTCACCACACATGTTCGTTACGAAACTAAATGTGAATTTTAACTGCAAATCTGGTGCATAATCAGAACATGTTATGTTATAAAACATAAACGTACAGAGTTGTTAATATAAGTTTAAATTTCAACAAAATAATAAATGTTGTATCTCTGTTGTAATAAATTAGAGAAGTTAAAGTAGATATTAACTTAAATAAACATTTCATTCTCATTAATTAGAGCAGAACAGTTCTTCAACGTAATAATACAAAACATGTACATAGATAAAACTTAGAGAAAAGTATATTAGTCGAGGCAAAAAATATTAATTACACTTTTTCTCTTTCAATAAATAAAAATCTCGAATCATTTCAACGCTGTTTATTTTATGGCTGAGATTTTAAAATATGTTATACTATAAAAAAAATATAGAATTGTAAAATGGTAATTATGTTTGAATAGTATTATTATAAAATTATATATATATATATATAATCTCACTTTTGATACAATATATAAAATAAATTTCTTTATTTTATTTAAAATATAAATGATTTAAGTATATACTATACACTTTTCCATACTTGGATATTATTTTTCCATTATTATTGACTACAACAATGTAATAGCTCTATCGAAAGAATGTAAATGAATTTTATAAATTTTAATAAATAAACAATTTTAATTTTATTAAAAAATGTTACATTTAATTATGTACATCTTTTTAAGAGTTTAATTTTACTTTTTCATTTTTCATTCAAAATTGTTTACTGTTTATGAATTATTTTAAATCAGAAACTGGTAAAAAATCATAATTCTCTTTATTAGAACAATATAATTCTAAAAACGTTTTTAATAGTTTTTTTGTATATAAATAATATTTTCTAAGATATTTAAATTACTAATGTTTGTATACAATGGAATTTTTAATACAAATATCCAATAAATCCATTTTCGTTTGCATCTCGTGCGATAGGTAAATGATTTGACACATGGAGAAAAAAATTGCAGCTATTAAAGATATCAAAATACAATATATAATTTTAAGGTCCATCGTTTGGACAGTAATGTCGCAAAAGACAGTAAAATCGTCGTCGGACAGTAAAAGGGGATTATTGTGCCTAACATTTTTGAAGATATTAAAAATCGTACGCTAATGGTTAATTCGGTTCAGTAATCAGCAATTATAATTGATTTTTAACACTACTTTTGGAACAATCTAATGAGTATGATTTTTAAATTATTACAGATTGTGAAAGTACAATTTATGAAAAGTTCATTTCACGGAAAGATGGTGTTCATTGGTCTTTCAGAAGTCTACAATTACCGCTATTATATTTTTTCTTGTTGGGTTACCTCAAAATGTATATCATAAAAAAAACAACCAATTGATGGGCAACACCCAAGCACATACACGATGTGCAAACATGTTTTCCAAAATTTATTATCTATTTACGGAGTGACAACACAGGGAATGATGACATTTAAATAATATAATTTATACTATTTAAATTTCCAGAATTTATTGTAAATATGTATGTTAATAAAAGGCATTTTATATAGTTTTGTATTTATTAATTTTTTAAATACAAAATTCTTTATGACGCCACAATATACATACAAATGAGAGAGAACAGGCGCGTACACACACACACTCACATTATATATATATATATATATATATATATTCTGAATATAAAATATTATATTATGATAAAAAAGTTGACATGACAAATAAATTATCTTAATAAACAGCAAATAAATAATCGACTAATCGATAAAAAGAATAAATAATCCTGTAAAAATATATAGAAAGAAGAAAACAGCTTTAAGATATATATATATATATATATATATATATATATATATATATATATAAATTTTCTCTACGTATATGATATATGTGTATATGAAAATGTCCTAACAGAATTGAAATATTACCGATTTTAAATCATTTTTCAGACGTTCTAGTTAGCTTAGTCGATATGACGTCCAAGTCATATTATATCGTTTAAATATGTGTATTTCTATTTTCCTACGTATCAGTGTTTCACATGCCATGTCACATGACGCTGATATGACGTTTTGTTCATGCATAAAATACAATGTCCGTCGGTTGTTACACGCAAAACCTTCGGTTTAAACCGTTGAGTCTCACTACCTCTTAGTCGAAAATCCGTACATAATTTTTTTATAGCCTAAAAACTTTTTACGATTTTATATATTGTTGAATTGATAAAATAGATTTATTTTAAACATACACAGTGTAAGTACTGTTGAAGTAGCATATTAATATGTACATACAAATATACAAATGTATATTGTTCATGTAAAATATTTAAATTGGCTGATAAAAATCCAGTTAATCCAATATTTATTTGTTAAAGATTTTTTTGCGGATAACTTTATTTGTAGTTAGAATTTTTTATATAAATGTTATTTTTATTAAATTGTAAATTTTTATAAAAACTGATATTAATATAACAGAAATGAGAATAACTCTGGAATAAATATTCAAGTAAAATAAATACAGTAATAGATTATAATAAAAAATATATTTACATTTGTTGACTAATAGGGTAGTTCACTATATCTGTATAAAATATGTATTCAATAAAAACAAAGCATTATAATTACTAGATATAAAAAAATATGAATCATATTGTATTTATAAAATATATATATAATAACAGTGGAGAAAGAAAAACTGGTAAGCGTTTACATTATTTCATGTCTTATTCGTTTTTCATTCCTATAAAACATATTTTTCATATAGTCACGATATACATATATATATATATATATATATATATATATATATATATATATATATATATATATATATATATAAGAATGTGAGTCGTTGCAATAATAGCGTGTTAGCAAACCCATCTCAATTTTATTGCACGTACGTGTAATAATTCACAATTATACTTTTATATGTTTGTTATAAGTCGTTCTATACTTAAAAATAAGTAATTTAATGCTTATCAGATCGAAACGGCTTGCCGAAAGGAATATTTTCTTTACTTTGCAAATGAATTCCGCAGTAAATTACTTTTTTCAGTATGAATATAGTTGTAAACAATCTAATCTGCTTCAGTAACTATTATTACAGTCGCGTATATTTATATTTGTTCAAAGAAATAAATTCATTTAAAATGTGATTCGATTTTATAAAAATAATATTGTTGTCAAGAATATACTATTAAAGAATAGTTTTATATGGATTTCTTCATTTATATATATATATATATATATATATATATATATATATATATATATATATATATATATATATATATATATATATATATATATATATATATATATATATAAATCATCACTATCATCATTATTATAATAAATACATTTATCAGCTCATTGCTAGGTAACATCTGGTTTTTCTAAAAGTTTCTCTCAATATATATTATTTCCAAAATAAAATTAATAACGAAAGTAGATCGTATATAATTAATATCCAAATAAAAAACAAACACATAAAATAAGCAATAATATTAACAATTTAAAAAAAAGTGCAGTTGAAATTCAATTAAAGCATACTGTATATCAGTCACTTGTTGCTAAACAGGAAAAATGAATTAATTATGATTATATATGTATACCACAAACTAAAAAAAAAACGTATAAATCTTATTATAACGTCAATCAATCATTTCATATGAAACGATAGATTTGTTTCAATTTCACTGTCCTCTGTGTTCATCTCGAGTTGTCAACTCAAATGCGAGAGTGACGTGAATAGAATGAAATGTCAGCATTTCCAGGTCATTATATCATTCACGGTGACATCACTAACCACGTAAAATACTGATATGCAGAATAATATATTATAGAATGTATCTGATCTCCAGTTATTAATGTTATCAATTGTATTAAAAATACTCGGTACGTTCTTTAATAATACGCATGTCTTGAATGTTGAAATTGAAAATAAATGTTTTAATTTAAATTGATAACAAAAGAAATATTTGTATGTTTGGCTGTAATATTTCATTAAAAAATAATTACTTTATAGAATATTTTTGAATCTATGCATACATTTATTAAACGATAGAGAAAGAACTTTCATTGTTTGAAAACTCGATTAATCGTCCTTGTATTTGATTGTATTCTACCTGTTGACGAATTTATTTGTAACATGTTTTAAACACGAACGAATAAATAAGGAGTTCACGTACGAAAGTCGATTAGTTATCGACCTCACACAGAGATAACAATGTTACCTATAGTGAATATAATAAATTTATGTATGATCAAATGATTACACAAAAAAAACTAACGAAATGTTTTATACTTGTTCACTGTATTTATTGTAGTGTATGTATGAATGTATAGTAGAAATATAGAGAATGATATAAAGATCATGCAGTATCATATACAACATCTACAAGAAAATATATGTTTCTCTATTTTCACTATAGATATGGACCATTGTCGAATGTAAAAACAACCTGCTCATACTCTTATCCATATAATATACAAGTACAGGACCGTCTAAAGATATAAAATATCTTTTGTTGTCAAGATTATATTCATATAAGACATTATCTTGTTTAATTAACAATAATTCTAAATGAAATAGTTTATTAAATTCTGTGATAGTTATCGAATATTAAATTTCATACAAATTCAAGCATTCAGTATGTATTATGTATAAAAACATTTGTATGTATATATATATAGAATGGCCTAAATGAGATTGAAGGATTTAGATATATATTTACTTGCTTACTATCATTTACTATTTTTTTACTATCATTCAATTTTATTTAAGCCACTCTATAGAATAAATATTTACATACATTTATTCTGTATAATTATTTGTAGCTTAATGCAATATAAAGTCAATAATAACATATATTTCTCAGTATATTTATGAAATAAACGTAAATAAAATTTAATAAATCCTATAAAAGTATGAAATATATTACATACTACAAATAAAATATATTACTCGAAATATATATTAAATAAAGTATGTTTTTATATGAAAAAAATACTTTCACATAACGTACATTCATTATATATAAAGTACGTGTACAAAATAAATTACAATTTAATTGAGTTTCATTTAAAATTTGTATAATTAAAAAAATATACAAAGAAGTATTTTCTGTTACTGACATTAAACTTGTTGATAGAGAATTCCGATTAATATTACTCGAAAACACTGAACAAACTAAATCACTTTAATAGCTACGAGAATGAATCACTTGAATGGAATGTTTTTTCGAGAAAATAGGATAATTAAAGCAATTAGTCTAATCCATTTCAATGTATAAAACCATTAAATAAAAATATGATTTTACAAATACGTCTTTATAATTTTGTTTGTATTTTTTATTTGTGTAATATAAAATTTGAATCGATAAAAATATATTAATTCAAATAATTTAATTCAAAGTACATGCTTTATTCAATGTCATTAAACATTATTTATATGGTAAATTATTTTTGATATGTTTAATTATTATAAGAATTATAAACAATTAAATTCATTGATATGTTATATGATGTTGATTTTAATTAACATCACATTTGAAATGAAACAATAAATCCAGTTAACGATTTTAAGACCATAATGGATGTATGTAAAAAGCACGTATTCCTATTAACATTTATTATAATGATAAATACATCCTGCACCTGTCACCAACATAAAAGGCATAAATATTTTTCTGAAAATATTACTATCCGGTTCTGTTAAATAAAAAAAATATACTGTACACATATAAAACTGTATATATTCATTCATGCATTATGAAACACACATACTGCGAACATAGGACAGGTAACCATATATACTATGTACGACTTTATTGGGTCATATTTTTCCACCGTATACCCTTATAAAATGTACATAATTACGAATGTAAAATCCGTCTATGTTACATTTCTTTAAAATCATTTTTTTGTCACTACAAAGAATGTTAATTGGTTTCAATGACAATATATTAATCTTTCTATAATTTCTGTTAGTGAATCATCGGTATCTTGAGATAATAAGGAATATACCAATTGCTTTTGGACTTTAATACAATTTATATATATATATATATATATATATATGTTTTTACCAGAAAAAATATTTTTATATTTATTGGTTTAAATTCAATAAACCTATAAACTTACATTTATAATACATAACAACGTTTTATTGAGGATAAATAAAAAAGTTCGTCATTTTTTAAGAAATTTTCTAGACCTATTAAACAGTCAATAGTTCTTAAATATTTAAAAACTATTTATTTGTTTATAATTTATAGAATGTTTTAATTTTATTTGGAATTTAATTAAAATATTACTGTTAAAGAAATTTAAAAAGAAGTAGGATAATTTCTTAGTTGATTAATGAAAAAAGTTGATTAATTCAATAAAAAATCTATATTAGCAAATTAGAATTAAATGATTTACTTTAATTTAATTCATAAATTATTTAAAAATGGCATAGATTTAATTATAATATATATACATACATATATATATATATATATATATATATATATATATATATATGAAATTGGATAAAAAAATATTAAAAAAAAATAATCTTATGACAAATTTCGGCAAAACAAACATAATGGCCAATGAATTTTTAAAATTGAACTGAAAAGAAGAAAAATTGAAAATTATATATCTAAGACAACTCACTAACAAGGGAAGAATATTTATACATGAAAAGAACAAGAGATTAAAAATGGGGTGATGTCAATTCGGAATAAATTCATATATTATGAATTCGTATATTTCTCTATATTTAAAAAGAAAATAGTTTAAGTAATGCATCATACTAATTCTCACTTATAGTACTAAAACATGGATCTTGAATGACACTAATTTAACTGTTCCAAACAATACAAAAAAAGTATGGAAAGATTATTAGGAATAACAAAAAAAGATAGAAAAAGAATTGAATGGATTAAAAAGAAAACAAAAATTATGGATGTTCGTAAAAATTAGAATTTAACCAATAGGCAAGAAAAATTATTGGTTAGGAAATATGTAAAGACTCGGGAAGAAATTTATGAAGATGGAACAGAGATATAAGAAAATGTATTGGAATGGAGTAGAAGTTTTGAGAGAAAGCTTCATCATGTAGTGGATAAAAAGAGATTAGTGATATATATCATCATTTTATTTCAATTGACTGATGGATGACGGCCTTTCACAAAACTACATTTCAACAAATCCAATGTCTTTTTCTTTCAATCTATTTCGATAAATTTTCTTATTTCTATTTCCTATGTCATTCATCCATGGATTTCTTCCTGAATGTTTGTATACATCTGATATATATATATATATATATATATATATATATATATATATATATATATAATTTTATAAAAAGATTATAACACTATTAAATGATAATAACACTATTAAATGAGTAATAGAATTACAACTAATCAATTATTTTATTAAAAAACTAAATGTTTATATTTCCAATCATTCTTTTATAAAAAATGTAAATAAAAAATAAAGTTTTCAAGTTTTATTTTATTTACAATTTATTTGGATAATATAAAAGCATCGAATATAGAAAATTTTTAAAACTGTTGATCTATAAATAAATATTCTTAGACACAAAATGTTGTGCAGTTGAAAAATGTTTTCATTCTATGAACACACATATACTCGTATGAATATGGAATATTTCAATAGATAAAACGATGTACATGTGTAATCATATAAGAGTCTATATAGATTTTTATTTCTTGGAATTTATTACACTGACTGCATAAACTGCACTGTACATATACAAACATCAAATATTCTGAAAATTTTATAGCTTGTCTTTCTTTTATCCAGGGAAAAGTTATATATATATATATATATATATATATATATATATATAATGCAATTTCAATAGTGCACGAATACATGTTCAGTTTAAATGTCTGTCCATCTAAACGATAAAAGAAGAACAACACCAGACGGATGGTATAAGAATGGAGAACGTAGTCAATGAATTGCGGAGGATGGGATCCTCATATCGTGTCGACTGCAACGTAACGACAGATGAAAAGAATGCGACGCCGAAAAGGACTTTTTTTACTTTCGCGTTAGATAAAAGGATGTTGATAAAAGCGAAATGCTCGTTAGAATAGCGACGCTATGGCCGTCTGTTCCTCTGTCTGCCGTGTGGTTCTCTGACTATATATGTATGTATATGTATTTAAGGGCTGGGGTGTGATGCAACAAATGGTGTTGACAGCTTGTATGTGGCATCATTCTGTGACGCACGGTTAGAAAGCCAAGTGATGCAGCATTTGATTGTTCATAATGTGAAGAAAATAAGTCAGCAGTAAACATTTAACTGTTATTATTTCTGTATATTAGATTTGTAAAAAAATATATATCTTTTCTTTATGTTTATATAATAAAAAAGAGATGAATGAACTTATTAAACAATCTCATACTGAATAAGGATAGGATAATTTAATGATTTTAATATTATTTATACCCATTTATGAAGTTTAATATTTCATAAATTACATTCACATTCAACGAAACTAAAGTTTAATTGAATTTTCAATCAAAATGTTTAATAAATAACTTACCAACGTTGACAAAAGTTAATTTTAAACCAAGTATATTTAATCAAGAATAATAATTACTTTACTACAGCACTTAAAATATCAATATAATGAAGTTTAATATTAGATTTACATTATTTCTCGTTTTTTAGACATTCAATAAAAGTATTAAAAAAATATATAAAATTATATCGTCATATAAACAAAATTACTTACAAAAAAAAATTGATTTATGGAGTTTGACATTAAGGGGTTCTATCATAATGGTTTAAAATATATGTTCATCACTGAAAAATATTTCAAAAAAATATAAATTTGTTTTTATATAATATATGATTTAGTAAATTACAATATTAATTATAGATTAAAAAACATTAAAAAGTGAAATATGTCACAGATTTTATTTTTTGTGATTCAACAAGTCAACAAGCCAATATATTGCAGACGCCAGCATTGTCTTAGACACCTATTGTCCATTATACGATGGACAAGGATTTGTTGTTACGAGTTGAACAGACTAATTGGACTGATACGTTGTAGAAATCCGAATGAAAAAAATCGGATCTTCGTCAGCAATTGCAACAGGCATCACTACAATATAATAATAATAGTAATAATAATGGAAGTGCGGAGTCGAACATTTCTGCAACGACAAAGAGATAACTTGGATCGTTTCAAGTTTCTTGGAGCTTTAGTGTTTGCAATTACATCGTAAGTTGGAAAACTTAATACGACATAAATTGTTATTGCATACAGTTTCCGTGTAGAGAAACTCGGTCGTATCACGTCGTATTTTCATTACAAATACGTTTATTTATTTCAATGATATACTGAGCATTTTAACTTTTATGTGCTCCGCAAGAAATGTAAATTGTTAACTTCCGTGAACATTTTATAATCGAAATATTACTTTAAATTATTCATATCCGATTTTGAAAATTACTAATGATATTTTATAATTACATTTTACTTATATTTTTTTATAAAAATACCAGTTAATTGAATGAAATATTTTCATATGTATTTATTAATTTTTATTTAACTTGTTTTTATTAATCCAGAAGTCATTTATTGAAAACAATTATTGGAATTGAAAATGAATAAATGTATTTAAGTATTTTAATTTAAATTGCGTGTCGTTTTAATTATTTTTCAATATTATTACAATAAAATTTCCATTTGATTAAAAAGTAATAACTCGAGATTATTTATTATTAATTTAACACTTAAGTATTGAGGTTAAATTTATAATATCTATAATGGTTAGTCCGTCCTATAAATTTATCCTTTATACATATACATGCATATATATGTGTGTGTATTAATGTCTGTAACAGGTCCGTGTTTAATTTCATCGTAGAACTCATTTACAAATAGCCAACGGTTATATTCAAACAAAACAATGTTTAATGCATGCATGCATGTTTACTTTTGAAGTGTATGTGTATGAGTATGTACAAGGCTATTGTACGTTAATGAAGAATCTATTGCTTTTGCTGTTATAAGTTTTATAGTAATACAGGATGGATGGAAGAAAGGTAAACGATGTGTTTCGGTTGCTATTTTGATTTGGTTCGTTTCTGTCAGCTAGAATTTAACAATCAGCTAGAATACATATTTCAAATTTAAAATATAAGGCTGTACAAATGAATAATGTTGAACAAGAAACATTGCGAGAAATGGTGTTACAATCGTTGTCTTGTTAACTATGGGTTCAATAAGACGATGTTAACAGTTATACTGCATGTGTTATAATAGATCTTTTGCGAGAAGTAACATGTAAAAATCATCTCAAGAATCAGCAAATATTATTGATCGTCACAATTACCAGATTTGACCACAAATTTACATAAAAAGTAAGGCCTATGCCAACAAAGTACAGACAAATGTGTAGCTATAGGAAAATATTCATTCACGATGTCATTACTGAAATAAATGTTGAAGTATATGAAAAAGTCATGTAAAATATGATTAAAAGAGTTTTGACATAGTTATTGTATTGTGTACATAATTTCTAGGTTTAAATAAATAATGGATAATCAGGAAAGTACTGTACTTTATTTATATATTTTTTTTAGAAATTATCGTTACTTTTCTTTCGCTCCTCTGTATATAAAGAGGTGATTAAGTAAATTTATTCTAAATTACATAGTAGATGATATCAATTATTTAATGTATTTGTCGCAGTGAGTATACTTTAATGCATTTTACATGTTTATGGAAAATATAGTATGATAAAGTAATGAAAATAATCAACGAAAGTAAATATTGTTTTATATAAAAAATGTAATATCTAAATCAACTGAAAGTAAATTCTGAGCTGAATGTCGATATATAATAAAATAAAAATACTGAAGACATTCTCAACAATGTAGAACCGATCAAGAACATTTTGAAGCAAGTGTGAATCGTATAAAATTCGACAAAGAAAAAATCGAGTCGGAAATATGGCGACGTGTGACGTTCAGCCGAAACCAATATCGGCGTACGTTGAATTCTATAAAAATTCTCTGTAAATCTAACAAGTGAAACTGGGCGAACCACTATATTCGGATTACAGTCATGAATCACTTTAAGTGTTATCATTACAAAAGAGAACGGTGTTTTTACCACCAACCTTACACAGCAGTTATCTGGAAAAAAAGTTTGACCGGTTAAATCCAGCTTAATTCAATATGTCGCGCGCGTATACCGGCTACACGAGATATCAAGAACTTTCGCGACCCGACCATCTAGCATTCGTACGAATGAACGCTGCACACCGTTTGATAAGTGCCGCGAATAAATTCTACCTGTTTCTGAACAACGTCGAGATGTATTTCTTGTACTTGCGTTGCAGTTATCAATAAAGTATAAACGAGAAGTATTTAAAATGAACAATTCCAAAGAAGTAGACATATTTATAGTTAGACAATAGTCAACTCCAATATTTACTTTCTGCAAGAAAGAAAGTTTTGTTTAAATTATTAACATTTTGACAAAAATATATCGACGTATTTTCATTTTCTAAAAAGCTGAATTTTATTATCACATGATTAATAACTGTTTATGATTTTAAAACATAAAATTAAGTTGAAAGTTACTACATTATAGATTAATTATATATTGGGTTGAATCATAAATAATTTCTGTTATTAAGAACAAGTTTTAATGACTCATTACTCATCCTAATGACTCTCACCTTATATGATAAGTTTTTACTTGTTTGAATTAAGTGAGTAATGCTCAGTTTTTTGTTATGACAATGGTAGTTTATATATAGTATTCAAATAATAAATTATAACCCAAAAGTAAGGAAAATAAAATTAAAAGTAAAAAATAGTTAAAAATAATGTATATTTAGAATAATTCATTAACCCAAAATAAACGTTTGAAGAAGTGAATAGAGAATAAAAATGGAATGATGTCAATTAGGAAGAAATTATTAGATCATGAAGTCGAATATTCCTTTATTTTGGAAAAAAAATTGATCAATATATCTTCCCTCTTCTCATTTATAATAGTAAAATATAGTTCTTAAATGTTAGAATGATTCCAGACAACATAGAGAAACTACGATTGATGTATGAGGAATAACAGCTAGAAATAAGAAAATAAATTGATTAATTTTTTGAGGGGAAAAATGTTATTTTTTTAAGAAGAAGGTTTGTTTATATAGTTTAAACAAACTATATATTATTTAATAATCAGATATTTACATTCACTTAATCTTGTTTGATAGAATGTTTAAATTGAATGCAGTCACAAAATACTTTTCAGTTAAAAAAAAGTATGCAAAAAATATATATAAACGAATATGAAATATTCAAAATCGTTTATAACTTCGGCCAGAGAGATCTACCAACCCATACCGCAGAGACAAAATAAATTGTCTACGCTTTTAAAAAGCCCGGCGTCTACAACATACACACATATAAAAGAACATAATGTAAAGAAATATCCACTGAAATACATTTATATAAGAAGTTATATTCATATGAACTCTCGACTTTTGATATTGTTCGGAGTGGATGGCGAACTTAATACTGTGAAAATGTATATAGATTGGACCAATTCATTCATTGTCCCGTGTCGTGTCGAGGACTCATGCAAACATCCCACCGGATCTTCCATTGTCTGGGAGTCGATGTTTTATGTACGTCGTACTTTATTATCCAATTACGTTCTCTTCCATACATCTGCAACGATTCATTTAATAATTTCTAAACTGCTTCTTTGGATATCATAATAATACGACTATTATTTGTGTATCATTATATGCAATTATGTTTTTTTTTTTGTAATGCTGATTAGAGTATAAATACTTTAAATTATGGAAATAGTCTATATATTTAATATTACTGTATTTATACTCATTATTTTATAATTTTTTTACTAAATGTAACTTAAATTTTACACTTATGAAATTTATAAATAATAATTAAAATTTTATTTATTCCAAAAATATTTCTCAATTATTTTCTGTTATAAAAATACTTAAAATTCATAACAACACTAATTTTTTAATTATAGTAATTAATATTTATAAACATTAGAATTTCATAACAAGAAAAATTATTTTTAATTTCTGTAATTAAAAATAATTTAATCTAGAAACATACAAGAATATAATTGAAGTACAATTATTTAAATTATATGATTTATAATTTATGGGAAACAAGTCTATTGTTTATAATTGAGTCTAGTTTTAATGTAAATAAATCTAGATAAATACTAGAAAAGTAAACAAAATTATCATTATTTTAACCACTTTTAAGTATTCACGTTTTTATTAATCCCACAATGACTCATTCCATGAAATATTTGAAAACTTACAACTGTTCGTTGTTTAGAATCAGTCAATAAATTCGCAGAATTTTCGTTTCATTGGATATAAATTATAGAAGATAGTTTTATGTGAACTATGGTTCAAGTGAGTCATTTATTTTTTTATAAAATATTTTTTTAATATTTCATTTTAATTTTATTCAAATATATATTTTACAAAATTTGAAACTGAATATAAAAAATATTTCCAGTTTATTAACCTTAAGAAATTTTTTAAATTTGAAACAAATATTGAAAAATCATTCTGTTTTGTTTTTTAACAGTAGGAATTACTTCCTTGTTATTTAAAACTGTTGGAATTCTTCTTGGAAGTGGTGCATACAGTTATTTAATTAAATTTCAAGAAGTAAGCAATTAGGTTCATCCAAACAGAACTTTTTCTTGTTAGAAAACAACATCTGATTTCGTTCTGTTGGCCAAATGTTCCCCAAATAGCAATTGAACAATGCAATACGATAATAAAGAAAGTGTTTTTGGGACTTTTTTGTCTTTTAACTTCGAAGATTTTTTTAACAATTCTTTGTATTATCCATACATTTACTAAATACGAACTTTTTTAATTAACTACACATTTGTAGTAGAGTAAGACTACTTCCCTTGATTTTTTTGGTAACAAATTGCCCTTTTCACTCTTTACGTTTTTTCGCAGTTTTCAGTCTTTTAAGAAACTGAATTCAGTATTTGCACAATAGCATATTTTCTACTAATTGTACAAATAACTAGGTCGTTTTCCTTTAAAATTTATAAAAATCTGTGTTCATTCAAGTTTTACTGCTACCATTGGTAACGAAAAACGAATAATTTTGTAGTAATTCATTTTTAAAGATTTATTTCTTTAAAAAAAATAATTAAAATTAAATATTGTAATTTTCATTTGGAAAATGATCAAAAGAAATTATGTAACAATTCTAATTGAAATAATTACTTTTCAGAAAAATACAGAAATAAAATGTTATTCGGAATTTCTATATCTATTTAATATTTTTTCCTTGAAAATACTTCTAAATATGTAATAAAATAATGATGTAGACAGAAAAAAATTAATTACTCACATTTAAGAAAAATTCTGATAAATATTAGGTTTCCTTATTGTTCAGAATTATATATATATATATATATATATATATATATATATATATATATATATATACACTTAAAAAAAAGAAATAAACACTGCTTGAAACCAAATTCACTTCATAAATATCATCTGTGAATAACAACATGCTGAGATTAATTCTTAACAAATTATTAATTGGCATGCAAAAAAGTACACACACACACATCGTTCATTTCAGGGTTACGAGTTTATAAAAGTAAGCACGTTTAATAGACTACTCGACAATGATGTACTTTAATAAATCATTTCCATCGAATATGATGTGGTAAGTGTATATTCGTTCGTCCCTGTTCGTAACTTTAACCCTATGAATAAATTTCACGGTGATCTTGTGAGTTGCATAGTCTTCTGTCTGTGTGGCGTATCGATTTAGGTACCGCATAAAAATATAAAAGCATAAGTTGATATCTTTATCGATCCTTTGAACGCAATTTATTATTATCCATTTTTATAGTTATTTCAGCATCTACTTTCACCTTTTTTGTTTTCGTACGCTTGTCTACATACACCTATTTCATATGCTTATAAATTAAATTAAAGAAGAACTAATAAAATATGTTCTTTCTAAGAATAAATAAAAACGCGTATGAAAATGTGAACTTTTATTAGAATTGATAAAATATATAAAAATAATATAAAAGTTTTATAGTATAATGAAACGTTATTAATTTAATAAAGACGTTTTATTAAGATAAAAATAAAGGTTTTAGTAGTAAAAATCTAATTCGCTATAAAAGTTGTGTTCTATAAAAAAAACAATTTTATGAAAAATGTAATTAAGAACTGACGTCTTTGTTAAGAGAATTCATTTATTTTTCACTTTTTATTAAAAATTTGTAGTAATTACGTTTTTTCAACAGCAATAAACACATTTTTATTTCACACATTGAATAATTAATTATAATTTTATACCATTAATGATGATACATACTAATGTATTCATGAAAAAATAGTTTTATATTATGCAAATAATTATTTTTACATACATACACACACATACATATATATATATATATATATATATATATATGTATACATATGTGTGTGTTCGAACCAATCATAATCGTAAGAGGATACAATCATCTATGAACAAGAGATATTATTCATTACGAATTCAAAGATAGAAAAAGTCCCAGAAAGAAACCAATGGATAGAGATATAGTAAAATTCGTCGGAGTGAAAAAGAAGAGAAATACACTGGATAGATCAAAGTAGAAAGTTTTAATAGAGGCCTTTACCCAGCAATGGATATATATAATATTAAAAAATCATTCTTAAAAAAATATTTGTATTACAAACATAAGAGAAGAGTAACAAAGATTATTAGAATCGAAAGAGGTTATATGTGACACGAGTTAAAAGAAAAAATAATTTTATTATTATTAATTTTAAGAATTATTCATTTTTTGTACCAACATTTTTTTAATTTGGTTATTTTTGAAATATTTGCAATGCTTTTTTCTTAATTGAGAAAAAATGTTACTTTTTTATAAAAACACTAATTATATAACAACAATTCTAAAAGTATATACTTTTTTTGTTATAGTATAACCTTTATAATTAAATAAAAACAATATGCTCGCATTATAAAAGGGATGAAAAACTTAAACGGATATATTATCTTTAATACTGCAGACCGCTTTTAAATCAACTATATATATTCCCTGGCATGAATCCATATACTAAAATTAATATTTAATAAAGTACAATTACGAGGCGCATAACGAATTCTATACTCACAAAATATTCATACATATGAACGGATCAAAAATTTTAGGATACATTTTGATGTAAATGTTCGCTAAAAGTTTTTGCTGATGTTGATACGATTTCATACAGCTGTCGGCTCACTCGGGTCAATGTTATGTGTGTATATGAAACACTGTCAGTTCGTGTTCAACACTGCACTGAACATCAAAGAACTTCGAACTGTTAAAGTTCAAAGAAACAATTGAGTGCATCCAGTCGAGAAAGCCAGTCTGATGCCAATGTAAACATCGAATGGATGAGTATTTGTGTGTGTGTATGTATGCATATATATATATATATATATATATATATATATATATATATATAAATATATATTGATCGTTATAATATATGTGAGGAAATATTATTTCAATTATAGAAGGGTTAATTTGATTGATATCATATGATTTCTAAATTATTAATTACAGAATATATTAATTTAATCGAATTATCATTATTACCAGTCAATACCATAAACAAAACAGAGTTTCGTTTAACGAAATATATTTTATAAAATATATTAAATATTATGAAATATTCATATATTTTTTATAGATATTATATATCCCTTCTGATTTCAGACATGATTTATAAAAAAAATATTTATTTTAATTGTAAATATTAAATGTTAATCTGTATAATTTGTTTCATACATGAAACGTTATACAAACAATAAATACAGCAACAAAATAAGATTAAAATAAATTTGTATAAAAAATGCTGGTATATATTGTAATTTATAATTGACTTTAAACAATAAAATATAATTAGAAACTGTAAATAAAATCAGTAATTGATTTATAGATTACAATAAATTTAAAAGTGTGTAAAAAATATATAATACAACCAATCGTTATATCTATATATTCTATCTGGCTCAGATGAGATTGAAGGACAGTAAAGAATAGTAAATAGTAGTAAGCAAGTAAATATATATCTAAATCCTTCAGTATCATTTAGGTCACTCTATATAAATTATAATCATTTTTCATATAAATATTACTCTTAAATTATACAATTTACAAATAAGTACCAGGACATTTATATTATAATTAAAATGATTTAATATTTTAAATCTAAATAAAATATCTGTCACATAAATTATTTTTATTCGATAAAAATAACTTTATATCTTCGTATCAAATTAATTAGGAAACTATAATTATATAATTAAATAAATTAGCAAAAACTAAAATACAAATAAAAACTCATCAACGTTATCCGAATTGACAGTTACATTTCAATCATACGAATTAATCGTTAATGCTTTTAGAAGCCTGCACCAAAACGGTGGACAAATTCACCGTTTAAGTATAGCGAATACGAGATTCGAATCAGGTACGATATATTATACACGTGTACACGTCTAAATTTATATCTCACTTGCGCCGATTTCAGTTGCAACAGTTGCACTGTCTCCGGATTTTAGTATTCATGATAGCTTTACAGCAATCCCAATGTATGCTGAAGGGAAAGGAACACACAGTCCCTAATGGTGTGACCCCACCTTAGGCGTTGCAAGGGGAACGATATACGAAACGTTTAATCAAAGAGACAAGAAACACTGAGGCCTTCAGTCGGTAAGGATGCTATATAACGAAGGACCGTCTTGTAATGATGGTTAGATTAGACTCAATACAGGATTGTGCCGGTGTGTATGAGAAAACGTGTGTACTCAAAAAGAATAGTAGACAGACACTTTCATCGTCAGTGTAACAACTTGATGTGGGGTTACTGTTAAGTAACTATATATGGCACGATCACGAAAAATTCACTTTAATCTGATCATTATTTACACATACGACTAGTTACAATGATTGTTAAATATTTATTTAATGGATTTAAAAGAAATATATAATACTATAATCTGATTTTATATATATATATATATATATATATATATATAAATTAAACAGATACATACTTAGAAAGATATAATAATAATTTCAATTTTTTTTAAAAAAAATAAATCTCAAGTAATTTACTTGATGTAAATATAAAATTTCGTTTTTAAAACATCAAAAATTATTAACAATTAAAGGAAATTTATATAATATGAAATATTTAGAAAATTATAAGCTAATATAACCGAAAATTTCAATTAAATAGTATTTTAATATTGAATAAACAAAAATGATTTCCTCAAAATGAAAAATAAAAAAAATTAAAGTTAATATTTTAAACAATATAAAAGATTACCAAGAAAGAAAACATATAATAACAGAAAACTTATAACTAATAATAATATTAATTAAAAATGATTTATAAGAAACAAGACCATTTAGAATAATACAAAATGCATAACTATTATAACAAGAATATTAATTACAGATCAATAAAGATATTAATTAATATCAAATGTTATACACTGTTTAATTTATCAATTAAAATGATAAGTACAATAGTACTTAAAGAGCAAACTATTGAAACAAATAAATAATACAAAAAATGTATAATAAATAATGAGGAAAATGTTTTGTATGCAATTTCAATGAAAAAGATATTTAATAATACAGACATTTATAATGACTGTAGTTATAAAAACACTACTGAGAATTGAATCTAATTACAAACATATACAATTAGTAAGTGGTTCTATTATTAAAAAATAGCGGAATTAATATTTTCGTTTTATATAAATTTACACACACACAGTTATATATATATATATATATATATATATATATATATATATATATATATATATAACTAAATCATACAGAAAGATAATAGAATTTAATGAATAATTCATTTAAGCACAGAAATTATAAAAATAATAGATCTAGGATTAAAGCACATAAAGTAAATTTCAAAATCGATCTAAAAGCAGAGTATAAACATAAATTTAAGGATTAATTCTTTTTTTAAATAACATATTAATACGATAATTTATTTCATTTTCCTTCGAACTGTATGTAAATTCATTTGGAATACTAAACGTTTGATAGTAACGTTCGAGACGTGTTATTCCATGCAGTTCGGTTTTCTAAATTTCTCTAATAAGTTCAGAGCAAACTCTCCCCGTGATCCAATGTAAACAGATTTAAATGTTAGACGAAGTTATCACGAGAGTACGTTAACTAAAATTTACATTCCGTGTTTAATTAGTGCATGATTTTGCAGTCAATTAAACAATGCATTCTATACATTCATAAATATATATATATATATATATATATATATATATAAATGTGTGTATGTATGTATGTAAGCATATGTATACATAATAGGGTATGTGTATGAAAGAGATATGTTTGTTTTGAATATATTGAAAACTGCGTGGGTATTACGTGAAGGTGATGTTATAAAGATGTTATTTTATATTTAATAACTAATTTTGGTAAGAAAAACAAGGGGCGGTGGTTGTGATAGATCTGTTATTTTATAATTATAGTTTGAGAGGAGAATGTTAATGGTAGATGAAATAAAAATTAACTAGATATTTTCATAGAATGAATCTAAGAAAAATGTGCATTCGTATATATTTTAATTCTGTTAATTTCATACACTGAAATAAAAAATAATTCTAATCTATCTTTTTAATTATTGATATTTTTAAATCGTTTAAATTATTGATTTCAGTAGCAGTTATATCCATTTATTATTCAAAAAAATATTTATAGATTGATTGCAAAATCATTTTAAAAAAGATTTGTATTACAAAAATTCAAGACAATACCATAATAAAAAAGATTGAAATATTTTATTAAAACAATAATAAAATTAACTGAAAATCAAATTACTACAAAATTAATTAAAAGTTTATATGCATTCTTAACAAATGTAAAGAAATATACTGTCTGTTTTTTTGTGTATTTCTAAAGAGAAATTGTTAAAATGTTTTTAAGTACTCAAAAGAACGTCTTAACTATATTACAATTATGTTATCAGCAGATACAACCTTCTTCTATCTACTACTGGATGTAAGCCTTTTTTAATTTTTTCAATTATAAACATCCAATAATTTTCCCTTTTATCACAAAACAATAAATTCTTTTATGTTTAATGTATATTATAATTATCAATTCCTTTCCTATCCTGAAAAATATATTTTCTCCCTTCCCTCCATATATATATATACATATAAACTAATATTAGAATATTTCTATCCATTCTTGGAAAATTTATTTCTAGCAAGCCTTTCTTTTCCATTCCACAATGATACATTTTCTTATTTTTCTATCTCATCTATCCATATGTTACTTTTTGAGTCTTTTTACATCTCAGTATTCGCAATCAATAATTTTTATTTATTTCAAACTTTTATATAACATCCATAACTTTGGTTTTTGTTTTGAATCTACTTAATTCTCTTTCTATCTTTAAGTGTTATTACTAACATTTCTTTCCATATTTCTTTGTGTTGTATGGAACTGATAAATTATTCTAGCATTTCAGTCCCATGTCTCATTATATAAGTCAGAACAAGATGGATTCATTGATCAATTTTTTTTAAAAAAATATGTAAAGAAATATACAACTTTATTAATATGATTTTCTTTTATTCGAAATTTTGCTTATTCTTACGATTGTGAATAAATCAGTTGACTTATAGCCAATTATGCATGTGTGTTTATATTATATATATATATATATACTAAAATAAATATTTATTTTTGTGATTTCAATCAAATCACATTTCTAATATAAAACTATTTTGGATTCAAAAAATGTAATTTAGATTTTTATCGCTCAATTTATTACCGAATTTTTAAATATATTTATATTTTATTTGATTTATTGTTAGAAAATTGAAAAAAAATATATTAGTACATTTGAATCAACACTAATACTCATTAAAATAATATTTATTAATTTACTTAAAAGAAGTATGTATTATTTTGTAGATTACAACAGTACGTTATTTTTAATGAGTTTTTGTCGAAGTGGATTTATGTACGTGAAATGAATACAATTGTACAACCCTACATTGAATAATTCACCCTTATTCCATAAACGATTTACTATCCATCTTAATGCATACTCTAATTCAAGCATTATTGCATGACAAAAAGCATTCGTTATCGGATTATCGATAGACGAATGAGGAAAAAAACAGTTAGAAATTCTATGCAAAATGTAAATATAGACTGTAGACAAAATTGAAACATCTTCAAAGACTTGATAAAAGTGTCCATAATCTTAAAATCAGTTTTAATGTCGTATTCGTTGAGAAAAAGAAGTACGGTATAGATTCGTAACGCTCCATCCACAATGCAAAACGAAAAGTCTGTAAGCTACTTGTGACAACTACACAGTGTTGAGAAGTGCACGACGTTATACACAATACAATGAATATATAGTTTGGTAAAAGCGTATTCGAATCTAGCAAAATAATTTCACTTGCAAATTTGTCCACGGGGAAAAGGTCGGTAATCCTTCTTTTGTGGGCTGTATTAAGTGGTCCTACAGGGGCTACACACTCAATGGAAGATTTAAAGCGCGCGTTTTTTTTAATACAAATGCCAAACTCAGTTTAATTTATTTCGTTTCGATTTGTTTATTTTGTATATTCTTCTTTTTGTTTAATGTTGTTGTTTTTATTTTATATTTTTTCGAAGTAAAAATGTGGCGAAATTCAAAAAGCATTTATGTGTAAATAATTTTTTTATGATTTTATCGCTTCTATAATTTTATCGTGTTTGTATATTTATTCACATTATTAATTCTGCCACAATTTGTGAATATAGATTAAATGGATATGAATTCTGAAATTTATGATATTTTTAAATTCTTTCCTTTTTTATTTTTACAGATTTATATATATATATATATATATATATATATATATATATATATGTGTATGTGTGTGTGTGTGTGTGTGTGTGTGTGTGTATGTGGGTAGATAAATAGATAGAAAGAGAAATAAGGAGAGAAAAATTAAATAAATAGTTACATGGTGTGAAACAAGCTATCGTTATAAACTATTCTAAATCAAAAAGAAATTAGAAATGGTAAAGTAACAAAAATGCACTTTAAATGTGAATATATAAAGTAGAAGTTAAACAGGAAAATGACTAAAAATCAACAAACTATTAAACATACAATCTCTAAAAAAAAAATTTTGATTACAGGAAAAGCAAAGTGATGCATAAATTATTAATATATATTTTAATATTGTGACAAAATAATTAAATTAATAAAATTTTAAAAAATTGTTTAATAATTATGTATTGTTCACTTTATTAGCTGATATACATTTCGATAATCAAAGCGATGTAGTATAAAAAATAGGATGGGTATAAAATACAAATCAATGAATAAAGTAAACCATTGTGTGATATTTAATTCAAATTTATTTGGAAATGGTATAAGGACCAAAATTATTAGTAGATTAAAAAATATCTATATGTGAAAATATTTAATGTTATATATATATATATATATATATATATATATATATATATATATATATATATCAAGTACATATGTATGTACAAAAATTTTAAAAAGTTCAAAAAGAGACTTATAGATAAATAAAGTAGAAAATGAGAAAATCTGTAGACGAGGAATGGAAGAAAAAAAGCATTGATTAAAAATAATGTTTCAGATAAATATTTACATCAGTTCATATTTATAAGTGAAGTTACATATTTAACACAAATGAATTTTCACCCCCAAGACTGCAATATGTTATAAAGTGTTCAATAATCACTTATTGTTTACTTTTTCTTCATAACAATAATCAGTTAATGGGAATTTAGATGTCGATGTCATCATCATTAGAGCTTTTTTGAAATAAAAGTAATTTGTGAAGATACATTGTAATTATTTACTTTTATGCATGAAAATTATATTTGTATATATATATATATATATATATATATATATATATATATATATATATATATATGTATGTATGTAAACATACATTAATAAAGACAAATAGATTTTAGACTATAAATCTTATGAATATGTAAAATGCATATTTATTTTCGAATCACGGTTGACAGCGATGACTGCAGCGGTCAGTCAGAGTCATACGGCCGCTGTGTAAAACTTTATGCGCGTACTGAATACCCGAATATACACTCGCTGCTGTGATTTTTGTACCCACCCTTTGTCGGAACATACGGTACATAATGTCTTGTTTCCAACGTACGTGGCTCCGTCAAACAAAACCAACAACGAACCAAAAACCAACACGTTACATTTGCCCTGTTGAATTTTTATGGCTATCGTAAGTTCATGTCGTAACCGACGAGACCTTTACCACCGAACATATAATAGCGACGGCACAAATTGAAAAGTAAGTAGACGCAAATAAATGAAATAAATTGGAGGATTTTTCCTGCTGCCGGAAAATTATATTCAAGTGTTTAACAAGTTCTTTTTTTGACAAGTTTTTGATGAGGATGATTGAATTTTTCATTAGTTAATTAATTTTTTTATAATTTTTATATTAGTTATTTTGGAAAGTTTTAATATTTTTTAATATTAAAAATGTATTTTTAACATTATACGTATTCATATAACGAATTTACAGGGGTTTTAATCAAATATTTTAAAAAATATTAGAATTTATTTTCTCGTTTTTTTTTTATTAAATAAAAATATTTAAAAATTTTGAAACTATTTGAAGCAGTGATTTATTTGCAAGTATGAATTTAACTACAAAAATTAATTTTAATTATTTCTATATAAAATAATTTTTTACACAAATAAATTATTACTCTAGAAATTTTAAATAATTACTTATTGTTCAATTTATTTGTTCATAAATTGATGCATTTTCAATGGTCATTATCGTCAAATTGCTGTATTATAAAACCTAGACTAGACTTTGGTTATAACTGATGTGTTTTAAATTTCTACAATGAATTACCACCCCAGCATCACAATTTGTTATAAAATTGATCAATAATAAATGTCTGTTAAAATAAATTTGATAAAATGAAAGTAAAAAGAAATAAAATTCTATTCTAAGAATGTTCCTTCTTTAATTTTATATAAAAAAAGTTAATATATTCTCAAATTAAACTATTTTAAACGATACATTGACCTAATAAAAAATAATAAAATATTTATAAAAACTACAGACTTGAAATAACTATTTTTCTTGGAAAATGTTTCATGAAATATGCAATTTTATTAAACTGAGATATTCATATAAACAATTTCACAAATAAAGTATGTAAGTTAAACGTATAAAAATGTAAAATATTCATAAATTCTATTATGTGTAACAACTATGACGACAGATGAATGTGGTGTTCAACAGTACGAAAGTAATTTTTATATTTCATATAAAATTGTTGTTGGAAGAATAACAAGATTTTATGTTACATTGAAAGGAACAAATACATTTTTTAAACATTTTTATTAGATTGCAACAAACGTTTATAGTTAGAAATTAGGAATTGTTGCAATATTTGTTTATATTCTATTGTATATTTGATTAAAAATTGTTTGTAATGAATTTATGATTGAAATGTATAATTTAAAAAATAATATTAAATAAATGATAAAAGTGTTTACTATTAATCAAACGACTAAGAGTAGAATGTATAATGTTTGATATCAAAATAAAATATTTGCATGACTGATATAATTAGTCAAAGTAATAAACAGAATTATTTATTCATACGCTTTCTTCCCTAAACATATATCAAAACGTTGACAAATTCCTCAAGCCCTATAATGTTTAATAAAACGTTATTAACAACAATTATCGCAACAGAACAAAATAATATTTTATTCTACATATCACATTGTAATTAGTACAGTAGTGACATTACACACATTGAAATAAATTACTTGCAACAGTTAAAACAGACCGAGCATATTAAACCATAATGCAAATATAAGAACGTGGATGACTGCGTACCGTATGCAACATGTATGATACTAATTTCAAGTCTAGACATGTACGAGGTAACAACGTAAAATAACCATGTTATTTAGATATGTTTTGTTCATTTCTCAGTAGCTATTAGACTCCTTTTGTTTGTAAATCGTTACAAACAAAACGTTCCTCTTGTTTACTTCAAACATTAAAGCTGTTAGCCCATTATTTCGAATATAAAATAATCATTTTATATTTTATCCGCATTGCAGAACGAAATTATACGCGCACTTTAATTTGATTTGTTATTCTTTTATTTACTGATTATCTATATCTGCGACAAAAGCATAATATCCTTTTATTCGAATAAATGTATAAATATTTTAACACGCTGCTCAGCTTTATGTTTCAATAAATTGTAGTACACAGTAATTAATATATATATATATATATATAATGGTTTATCATACACCAAATTCTTATTTGATAAACAGACAAAAACAGAAATGTTCATTAATATAACAATTTTATATAAATTTTAATGACGAGTAGTATTTGAAAAATCTTAGATAATAATGGAAGAATATATTTAGAAACGTTCAAAAATAGTATAGAAAAAAAAACGAGAAAAAAATGGATATATGTAATGAAAGAGAAGTGGAGAGCATATAGTAATAAGATACTACAAAGAGATGACTATAAAGAAAATATTGTCAATAAAAGTTGAAAAGTTAGATATTATTGAAATTCTGGACACAAACAAGGTAGATGCACAGAAAAGATTAATGAAGTTTATAAAAGTTCAAAAGTCTAAAAAATATATTTTCTTCAACAAAATGATATGTGAACGACATAAAACTTAATGTATGACTTAAAAAAGTTATAATGTAGAAAATAAAGTGTATATTTCTTATGATTATTAAAATTAAGTATCTAATTTCTATATAAATATATAAGATATATTACAAAGTTTATTATATCAGTGTATATAAAAATGTACAATATACAAATAATTTCTGCAAATTATTTATTATTAACTGATATTTAAATAAATAAATAAGATTTTACATTATTTTTTTTTTGCTATGACAACGTTTATAAAAATAATTGTAGGTAAAATTGAATAATTTTGAAATACAAAATTTAAGTTTAAGTGATAAATCTGAAATTGAAAGATTTGTTATTCAATTTTATGTAAATCATAAAATTATTTTGTTGTTATTTAATGTTTGTTAGTGAAATTTATATTTTATTTTAATGACACATACATATTATATATATATATATATATATATATATATATATATATATATATATATATATACATATGTGTGTGTAAGCGAGAGAAAATGAGATTAAATATGTAAAACCGATCAAAATTTCTGATATGATATGGTATGTGCTTTTGACAATACTACATCCATATTGTTAAGTGAGTTCAAAGTCAAGATAACCCAATACAAATTTGTACAGCTATCGACGTTACACTCTCGATACGATATCGGCAATTCAGATTCTCTGACCTTTAAAACGAACACTTGAAACGAATGAAAATCTCAAGATTGAATTTCGATCTCGGTAAATCGGAATAGTCGAAACACGATATTATAAACGTGATAAATATAGACATTGTCACGGTAAACATATGATCACAAATATTGAATATATTTTCAATACGAACGTACTTACATGCATTACTTTAGGTTGGCCAGTGAGTCAGCCAGCCAAGCAAAGAAAATGCGGTTATCGGCACTTTCCAACAGAGCGGATGTCTGACGAGGTGTTTTCCCCTCGTGTACTCACCCTGACCTTACTATCGAGCTACCTAGCTCCGACCGCCTAACCACCTCCGGTGGAGCTTCACTATACGAGTAAAGTTCGTGGTATGTACGCGCGGTAGGTATGGCGAGGCGGTAACCCCAACGCAAACACGCCCCAACCTCGAGACGAATAAATTGATGTGGGTGAATTTTATTGAGGAATTCGATGCCGGCAGACACGGCCGAGTTCGTTTTTCTACAATTCGTTCCCGATGGAATTTCCTCGGCTCTTTATCATCGACGATTCGAAATTCTCTTTTTTAACGGCGTCTCCACGTTTTCGCGAACGCCTCTTGAACGTCGTGCGGTAACACGCGACTATTCTTTAACAAGCAATTCGATAAATGATCTTTTAATTTTAAAACATGATATTTTCTCTGAATTTGGAATTCGATTAATATCGTTCAATACGTACTTACAGACATCATTTTCTTATATAAAAGACCATTATTAAAAATAGTATTGTAATTGAATATTTAAGATCGTTTATACTATCATTATTCAATTGAAATTTCGTTTTCTTTTCATTTCGTTCAAATTAATTGTATAGAATAAAATAGATTTCATTCAAACAGTTATTACATAGAAATATTTAACATCAGGAACGCAAAATTAACAAAATACATTTTAATTAGAATTGATTACAAAAAAAATCAATACCTTTTTGAATACTACAGTAAGAAATATTGATTTAATAAAAATCAAATTAAATATTCTTCATTTAAACATGTTTAATATTTATTAAAATAGTATTAAAAATAAAAAAAAAAAGATTTTTTATTATTATTTGAATTTATTATACTTCCCATACACATTTAAAAAATATATATGATAATATTGTAATTCACATATGACCGATATTTTTTTTAAATATTTCATTAAATATTTTTTACAAATATTTATTCTATGTAACTGAATAAAATTGTTTAAATATTCAATTTGTATCATTCAAAGTGTTTAAAAACCGATATTTCTTTTATATTTTTATTCGACTTATGTAGATTTAAACATGTGGCGTTATTGGTAGACCAAAAAAAAAACACAATTTCCAAGAAACATCAACTCACATTTTTTTCTGTATATGCGTATACAGTATATTTATTTGAATAAATTTTATTCTTTTTTGCAACGAATACAGGTACTTCCGAATACATTGAATTTCGACGAAATATACATTTTTCCAATTGAAAAACTATGTCTTTGTCTCCTAGGAAACCGGCTGAATTTTATTTAAAAAGATCCCATTTTTTATAAACATATATATATATATATATATATATATATATATATATATATATATATATATTACTATGTATGAATTTCAGATTTTCTAAACGATATAAAATCAAATCAATATGAAATACTGGTTTATATAAAAATGATAAATTGCTCTAATGGTTACTTATAAATATTTTTTTATAGACTTAATTTCAATAAATTTATAATGTTTATAACTGAATCATTGTTTGTTCTAGTATTGTAGTAATTTTATTTTAATATAAATATATCACTCATTTCCAATACTAAACAATCTTATAAAAGTATTCAATAATTATTTATTTTTTACTTTAATCCAAGTATTATAAAATCTTTCAATAAATAATTATTCAATTTTTTGATAAATTATTGTGATATTAAGAATAAGTGTTTTGTCTATGTTTAAAAAAAATTTTTTTTAAAAAAAAATCGTTCATTTACTTTTAGTATTTGAATTTAGTTAATAGGATTGGTTTGATTTTAAGATGGAATTATACAATCGAAATTTGTGATACATAAGTTTAATAACAAATCAAAATAATTTAAACATATTCTATTAGTAGAAAATAAAGTTAGTTATATTGTTTGTTTTAAAATTATTTCTATCTAGTGAAAAAAAATCAAAATTTTCGCCAACAAAAACAAATAAAAAAAAGCTACGAGTTTTATCTTCACTCCATACAAATCCGTACAATGTGCATGTCGACATACAAGATGTAACCGTACCGCAGAATAGTTAGGGCATCACGTCCGAGGAAGACCTGTGTCCAGCGTAACACAATTTTGCTTTCCCTGTGTCATTTGTCATTTTGCACTTGCATCGTCGGGTACGCACTACCCATAGCGGGGTGTCCCTTCGGCGCATTATTATCATTCCCTACAGCCATTATTCCAGCTGTGTTCAAACGAAAAGTATAACTACCAACGCACAACTGTATGTGTACGAATTTATCATATGTATACGTGCGTACGTACACGCAGGGGCTACAGAAACAGTAAGGATTCCTAAATAAATGTACACTAAAATAAACTCGATGTAGATACTTGAAGAATAACATTTCTGTTATTATTAACATAACATTGGTATTTGAACAGAAGTGTTAAATAATTAAAAAAATAGTAACAAACAATGTTTAAAGTACGATTTATAAAAAAATATTATTTAAAATGATTAAAAATCGAATCACGAAAAACAGAAAGAAAAGTTTATTATTCAAATCATTTTGAAATTATTTCACTGATATTAATCTTTGAGATGAAGTGTATGAAACAGTTTGATATATTTATTTTGAAAGAGTTTTTAAAGGATATAAATTAGAACGATTAAGAATAAACATGTTTTGAATTTAATCGAAACAAGTTGAAAGTGGATCAAAAAAAGATTTTTACTGGATGGTTGTGATATTTAATAAAAAAAATACTTATTAATATAAAAGATATCTTGAAAATTTTTTAACATTTATATATATATATATATATATATATATATATATATATATATTGTATATATGTATATGTACATATATAGATATATAAAACCAAAAAGGCTACTATTATATATGAAAGATCAAAAAAAGATAGTTGCAGAATATGGAAAACAATATGATGATATTTCGGATTAGAGGATGGAGTGAAGACTAAAAATAAAGAAAAATAAGACATTGTGAGGATGGCCAAAAACCATACATAAATATATATATATAAATATATATATATATATATATATATATATATATATATATCATAATCTTCATGCCATTGGTTCTATTTAAATATTTTCCCAAAATTCTTTCATTGTTTTCTGTTCGTGACTAATTTTATTAAATAATCATCTCTACTATACATCACAATTTCATCCCGTCATCTTTGATAAGTTCTTTTCTTAAGTCTCTTTTCGTCTCTTAGTCAACATTTAAGAATAATTTTTATTATTTTTTTGCAATGTATCCTATTTATGCACATTTAATCGAATTTACATTTTCTAATGAGACTTTTTTATCCTAATTCTGTAGCGGTTGTTTTTACAAGATGAGATGGTTAGCCCTATTATATCGAACATCCAATTTGGAAGACATATATATATATATATATATATATATATATATATATATATAAATATATATATTTTGATATTTTTTAAAAATATTTATATTTGAATATTAAAGCTATTTTGTAATGAAAAGATTTATAATTGAGCTAGTAAATCAAACTAATAGTCCTACTTTTAAAAATTCTACAAATTGAATAAATAAACTGAAGTCCATAAATAGTTTCTCAATATATTCATTTTTACTGAGATTTTATTATTATTATAAACTAATAAAATAATTACGTTATTATAAATAATTATTGTATAAAAAAATTGAAATATTATTTTAAAAACATGCACTACAATTTTTTAGAAAACAAATATTAGAAAAAAGTACAAAAAATATCTAGTAGTATATACTATTTAATCTTAAAATTATAGTGTAGAGATTGTATTTTAAATATTCTTAAAAAATACCTATTAATAATAGACGTAAATGTATTATTATTAATATTTGACTTTATAAGCTTCTGGAAACAATCTTATATACATATTTATATACAAGTATAGAAGTACTTTTTATAGCTGAATAAGTTCTTAATATAGAATTAAAACCCATTAACTAAATTGCTCATAATAATCGTTATATAATAATTACAGTTATTTACAATCCTCGTCGTAAAATAAAATACAGTGTTTTAAAAATAATTTACTCGCTTCGATGAAAATAGAATACATTACAGTTTATTAAAACGAATGTAAAATATGTATTCGAAACTGTCTTTCAAAAATTGAAAAGATTTCATTTTGATTTTTTGATTTCTTTTATAAATGTGAATTATATATGAAATTATTGAAGAATAAAAGAATTATATATATATTATGAATCCGAGCACAAATTTACTACCACATTATTGCCTATGTATGTTTTTTTGCGTTCTGTTGCAGACTAATTTGTTCTGTTTTAGTCACGTGGCCATGATTCCTGTCATATACCATAATATGACCGCGGACTGATGGTCTCGTACAATAACGTTTTCCTATTATGAGCCGGAATTAGATCCCACGATACCTGGATTCCATAATAACCTTGGCAGACATGAACTGCGCGTGTTGCTGCATAAACTCGACGCGTCTGCCTCAAGCTTTCATTACGATGTCATGTGTTTGACGTTGGGAATATACGTCATATCAAGAAGAACAGGTGAATATTTTCTTTACCTTTTTCTTCATTTTCACAACGTATTCTCCGTGAATGTTAATATAGTAGATCGTATCGTTTAAGGATAAATAAAATGTAAAAGAGTATGGTAAAAGGAGCTTTATATCACATTTTCTCATTTTTAAGCATACATTGTAATTTAAAGGTAATATCCTATACCATACATACACACACACACACACACACATATATATATATATATATATATATATATATATATATATATATATATATATATATATAGTTGAGAAAATAATATTTATGTACAATATTTTTACATATAAAAATATCATAGAAGTGAATAAATAAATTGAGGTTAAAAAATGATAATTTAAATATTTAAAATTTAATACGGAAACATAATAAGAGAATAATACAGGGAAAAGTAATTACAAAACATATATTCATCAAAGTAATAAGATAATTTTTCGATTACAGTAAAGTATTTAAAGATTTGTTTTTTAAATTATTAGAAATATACGTGATCTATTTTTAATATTTTATATTCATACAATCAAAGATATGTATTAAACATTTTAATTTGATTTTATATAATTAAAAATGTTTCAAGAGTTAAAAATCGATAGTATTATCAATTTAAATTTCATTTTTATGACACTCTGTACTAAAAACATTTTAATCCAAATTAATAGATTATTATTTATGATTTTGTATTAAAATATAAATAAGGTTATTTAATTAAAAAAAAATCAGTAAAATAAAAAAAAACGCTTTTCATAAACATGAATTAAAAAAATACATTAATCACAATATTGTATTTTTATAACATTTTATATTTAATAACTTGATGATATGTATTAAATTATTATAAATAAATTTAATATAATTATAAATACTTTAATAATTGTAAAAAAATATTAAGGTGTCAATTATAATTGTTTTTACCATCAGTTTTTCATTGAAAAGATTGAATTTGGATCTAAAACTGTCTGTGATTTTTGAGATTGTATATCAACATATAAATAAGGGAATTTACTTAAAAGCCAGAGAATTAAAAACGAGATTTGTTAATAAAAGAAAGTAAAAGAAAAAACTATATAAATATTTTGTAACAAATTGAAAATTAAATTTAATTACAGAATTGTCATTCAAGAAAGTCTGTACACTTTAATGACTTCATTATTTATTAAATCTGGATTATAATTAATTACTTATAGATTATATGTACATGAATATTAAATGATATAAAATTAATCATAAAAATGTCTATTGGAAAGATGTATCGATTTTTAATTACGAAAATTGCATAAAATTATAAAGTTATTATTATAATTAATGGTTATTGAAAAACTTTTAATCAATTTAAATATTATTTCCATATTGATTAATACAGATTAAAATAAATATTCGTTTTTTATTAAAAAATTAATCATATGATGAAAGTCTAAATAATATAATTATAAAAATTTTAATTAAGTGAAATTCGATAGTATTTTAATATATAAATATTTCATTAGTTTGTCAATACTTTTGTATTTATTCATTGGTGTAATTTAAATACATAAATTAAAATGGTTTCATTAGTAAATGTTTCAAGTAATATGTTTATAAAAAAATTGATACAGTATTAATCAACAAAATTTGGTGTTTGTAATTAATTACAATTTTTTATTTTTTTGAATATAATTTTAGACTTATAAAATATTTATTTTCTATTGTATGAGAGAAATAAATTTTCATTTCTATTATATATATATATATATATATATATATATATATATATATATATATATATATATATATATATATGACTATATAATTAGTGTATATGATTGTGTATTTAAATTTTCTGAAGTGGAATTAAAATGATCAAATCTCTTATCTCTCGCTAAAATATTCTTCTGGAATCGTCGTAACCTCAAATGAAATTATCTATCTGTCATACAAACAGAATATGTTTGTATGTGTGTGTATGTATGTGAATAAATGTGTATGCATATGTGTGTATGCGTAGCTGCGTATCTATCTGACTTATGATCGACAATGCACGAATCTACCGCCATAGAAGCGTTCGTAACAGAAACACCGTTCATTTTCATAGACGCGGGTCTCAAACAAAACGTTAGATACAAACGTAAAAGGATATCGGTGAGCGAAAGTACGAGATGAGACAGGAGTCGAGATAACAGAAGCGAAAGAGAAACGAACGGTACACACACCCACCTACACACAACGCGTCGCTAGATATAGATAGATAGTAAGAATGGTTGAACGATATATGTGCATCACGTAGCCCGCTTCTTCAGATGGTCCGCACGAGACCGGAATTTTGAACTGCTTCGTCCGGAGTCAGTCTTGTATGCCACTACCGGAAACCGAACTCCCCCAGAGCAAGCGTCAAGATTTCCCCAAACTACCGTACGCGAGATCCCATCGCTTAGAATATATATATACTTGTCGAAGCAGTGGCGGTACTATGTTTTTTCTTGAGGTCGGTTTACATTTGCCCATTTCCCACACGATTTTGTCTGCTTTTAATATTTATGGAGTTGTTTTAACGTACAAGTATCAAAAAGTGAACAGTTTCGTTTTAGTTTTCAGCGTAGAGCTTTTTCAAGATTAATCTATATTTTAACTGATATTTTCACGAAGGGTAGAATAAACACGAAAAAATAACTTAATGGGTTTTATTCACTGGAAAACACTTTAAAAAATTTTCAGTGCGTGAACAAATATAAATTAATCTTTCACGTTTTAAACTAGTATTAAGTAGATATACTGTTAATTTTATTTTTCGATTTGGGAGATTTGTATAAACGTTATAACATAAAATGTTTATATATAAAAAAAAAATGTAATGCTGGGTTGTATTATATGTATTAATAATATACCTATAAATATTTATAATCTGAAAAATATATTTTGATTTTATTATCATAATTTAAAATTGTGTACATAAAAATAGAAATATGTACTAATAATAAATTATAGAATTTTAAAAGGTATTTTTTTCAAAAAAATATCTAGATGAGTATTAATTATTAAAAATTATCATATCTTAAAACAGAAATACTCTTGAGGAGATCTGATTTTAGTTTAATCGCAGAATCTATAAATGTATTTTAAAATAAATGTCAAGTTTTTGACTAATTTATGTAAATAGCATATAAGTTTTGAATTATCTAAAAACTAAAAAAAAATAAATACCAAGATATAAAAAATATGAATTAAATACTGCAAGATTTAAAACTAACTTCTTTTTTAATAAATATTTTTTTAAAATTATATGGATTAATATTATATATAATAAAATTTAAAAAAAATTATATATATATATATATATATATATATATATATATATATATATATATATATATATAAAGGAATGAAATGAAAATTTTGCAAGTATTATATTTTTTATATAATTTAAAATAATCTAAAAATTGACTCATATATTTAGATTAAGAGGCATTTAATCAGTAGCTAAATAAATTATTTATTGAATATTTTATAAAATTTAGATAAATACGAAATGATGAGATAAAAATGTTTAACATTAATGTAATTTTTTCGATAAATATTTCAAACGTCGCATTTTGATATTAGTCGTAAGATTCAGATTATCATTTTTTAAGAAATTTATATTCACTTAAAATATATTTATAGTGAAAACATGTAACGAGTAAATTATAAGTTTATGTATATGTATGTGTGTTAATGTATACCTATAACACGAGATAAATGTAATTACATTTTGGATCGATCAAATACCAAATGAGGTTCTAATAACATCTCTGCAGGAACACGAAATTCATATTTGAAAAGTCAGTGATCTAATTAGAAAATCATTAGCGAAACATTAATCAGAATATTGTCAAATACACACAACACATATCTATACTCACACTCTCATTCGTATCACGCACAAATATGCGTGTTCTAGTCACGTCGGGGATAACAGTTAGCTATCACTGCAGATATTGATTGACGTCAAGTAGACTCACGTGTATCGATATAGGGAGTCAAATACAAGCCACATACCTGTACACAAAAGCTCCATCGTCGTATATGTAAACAATTCACATACAGACATATCATATGCGTATGTAGATGATAGAATGAGATATGTACAGGTGATATGACATTAATATCTGCATCAAAACTCGATGTGTCAAAATTGTTGAGTTATGGTTGATCGCCACTTACCTGAAAACAAAGAGAGATAATTAGGTCAATCGATTATTGATTGAAATGTTCAATTGAAAACGACTAAACATATCTGATGAGACTCATATGACGTACAAATAATGTATTTATGTGCGATGAAATATATTGCGTTTTTTATTATTATTAACGAGTCGTATCGGTAAAAAATGTTTAATTAACATCATCATAACCGTACTTACAAATTAAAACCATACTATGCGAATCATGTGATGAAAGCAACATATTTTTGTTAGTTTTAATTGGAGTTTAATTCATATGTCATTTACGTAAACAAGAAATATGTATGTGTATACATACACACACACACACACACATACATACATATATATATATATATATATATATATATATATATATATATATATATATATATATATATAACGCATACATCAGTCCACTACTGGACGAAAGCCACAATGAATGCTACCATATATATATATATATATATATATATATATATATATATATATATATATATATATATATACAAAAATTTAATTAAATAATAAAATGTGAAATTGAAGTTTATAAATTATACAGAAAAATATTCATTTGAAAAATAATCGTCAAGAAATATATAATTAGCACATATAGAACGAAACATAAAAAAAATATGAAAATTAATATTTGGAATTGTGAACATTCCATAATACATAATAACATATTTGATATAAACTGTACGAACAGAGTTGTTAATGTAAATTTATATTTGTGGGCAGGTAATAAATATAGGTCGAAAAGATTACACAGTATTATTGAATTAAAATACGGAATTTATTCAAGTAATTTTCATGTATAAGTATATAATTTTGAAATATTTATCAGTAATTTATACAGGTCGCTCGCTTTACTTTTACAACTTTGAATGTTCATTTTCGTTCTAGGCGTGAATTTAATCATTTCCTCGTGTACTGTTTGATTAGCAGTTTCAGATTTGTACGTTGTCTTTTTTCAGTGCGCACATTTACTTGTAGTTTGATGTGAATTGTACTTAAGAAATATATATATATATAATAAATAAAAAAAAAATAAATGTTATATTTTTAAAACTCGTTATTTTTAAAAAAATATCTATAATTTTAGATTTTTAAAACTACTTTGTAAAACTTAATTTAAATTGAAAAAATATTAGGTGAAAATACTGGATGGGTGAAACATTTTGATATGTTCCTAACAGATGTTACAATCGAGGTTATTTTATTGAAATATCAGTACATGTGTTAATATGTTACATATCGTTGAAAAATGGGTATCAAAATTTTCTTGAACAAAATTGAAAATAAGCATCAAAAGGTTTTATACACATTTAATAATAATGAAGGAGTTTTAAAGAAGAACATTCAAAATACAGTAAAAATATCTGTAATATGTATGAAGAAAGTGTTGTATCGATTCTAATCTGAATTAATGATAATTTTCTAATTTTAAAAATTGTAATTTGAATCTAGGCAACAATTTCTCTAGATGATCTTCTGACATTGATGACAATATAGACTAATTTAACCAAAAATTAGTGTATTTTTTTTAACATAGTCATCTGATTATTATCGCAATACGAATCAGCTTATAAATAAAGAAAATGAATAACAACTAATTATTAAATAATTTTTCAATATCTTGTGGTGTTAAGAGAATAATTAATTAATATGAAAGGAAATTCGCCAAAGTTCCAAAACAAATAATAAAATGAAATTCTTAAACGTTGATAGATCTACCATATTTCTATTTTTTTTAAAAAAAATTGTAATAATTTTTTTCGGCTTGAAATCATATAATTTTTTTAAACATACAAATTATGAGTTAATCTCCCCAGTCGAGCTACTCTATTATTTTACTACGACTGTTCTTTATTACTAATTAGTAGCTTTTTGGAATTCTTGTTTAGAATGGCCTAAATGGAAATAAAATAGAGAATAGTAAATGATAGTAAGCTAATAAATATATGTCTAAACTCTTCAATCTCATTTGGGCCATCTATATAATAAAATTTCTTTTGAGTTAAATATATTTGATAAAGTAGTTGAGCTAACTTTTTAATATAAAACATAATTCATTTCTGTCTTTTTGTAAATATTTTAAAGAAATAACAACTTTTTGAAGTATTAGAATTTAAACTATAAGTGTTTATTTTTATTATTTATCTAGATTTTTCTTATCTTTTAATAACTTTTTCAACACTTTTGATCATTTTTGATAAATTTGAGATATTTTTATAAAAGTGTTATTATGTGAATCAGTAAACGTTCGTTGTTGCAGATAATTTAAAATGAGATAAAATAGTATATAAATATAAATTTATTCAATACCAAAAATGAAAAATGTTAGTATCATTAAAAATACTGATATTGAAAATGTTTATAAATAGATGATATTTATTTTAATGATCTCATTAAAAGAGATATACAAAATAAAGTTTATAGCGAATTTACAAAAAAAGAATTTGGTTGTTAATGTAACTCAATATAAAAACATTAATATATTTTATAGAGTGGTTTCGATGACAATATTTTTCTCTGATTTTTCCGTTGTATATATATATATATATATATATATATATATATATATATATATATATATATATATATACATAAGTGAAAGTAATGAACTTGGAAGCTATTCAGTCTACTACAAGCGAGAAACCAGACAATTAAAGAAAATATATAGAGTAAAATGTACGTACAAACGTAGATGCAATAACTATAACAAAGAACGCAATAAAAAGCTTTCAGTTTAATTAGTTTTATTAGTTGAATTAAATCATTTGAAACGCAATGCGTTCTACGTTTAAATGAATAATACAATTACTCAACTTGAAGAGGACATCACATAGAACAAAGGTTATATTTATTTGAATAAATGTTTACTGTGAAAGTTATGTATGTCACGAAAGGTACAACGAAGAGTTAAATATGAAGATTGAATAAATAATAGAATCGTGCTAGGGTTTTCGTTTGAAAACATGTGTAAATAATTTTTAATATAATTTGAATAGTACTAAACATGTAAATATATTATTAAATATGTAATATATTATTAAATATTTTTTTAAAAAATATATTTTTCTGAACTTTGTGAAATATATTTTTTTTCTCGTTGATAGATTTTTTATCATTTAACATATTTTAAAATATTATTTAAATTTAAAATTATTATTACCGATTTTTATTATAAAATTTCTTTGAAAATATAATCTCATTTTCATTTTATTTAAAACATAATATATTACAAAGACATTATTTTAAAATATACATTCACAACCATAATTGTTCGTAAAAGGTTTGAATACGATTTTATCTCGTAGAATATTATATTGTTAGATACAAAAAGCTCATACGATATTTAATATAATTTAGTTTCAACAAAGTCTTCAAATAATTTAAATAACGAAAGCCTGTTTTTACAACTTAATTCTATATATTTGTATTAACATGTGTGTGAAAATACAACTTTTCCACGTCCAATATAATTCCATTGTAACACCACGAATTTTGTCTCTAAATTGGTATTTTTTTCGTCCGATTTGGTTATAATAACTGATGGTTCGTTTTGATAAGCATCGTTCGACTATAATTTAATCTCTGCATGATTGCCGGTCACCAGCTTGCTGACATTTATGCAATACGCGTCATGGCCAGAATATTTGGATTGCAGATATGGTAGGGACACGCAAAAACCACAGCGACGAGCTCAGTTCACGCATCACTACTTACCACTGGTTTCTAACTAGTGATTGTTGACAGGGCCGTAACTATTATTTATAATTAAAAATATATACGTATTGAATTCGATTTAATAAATATAAATGTATTTTTAACTTGAATTGAAAATAAACAAATTGTTAGAAATTAATTTTAAATGTTGACATATACAGTTAGAAAAGCTTAATTTATAACTGTTCTAACTTAATTTTATTTTGATTCAAGCTCTTATTTTTAATTAAAGATATACTGCTTTTAAAATATTACAGAAATTTTATAAATTATTCCAACAAATAATTTTATATAAAAAAGTATTTCAATTCTATGTAATTTAAGGTCGTTTCATATAAAATTACGTTCCTATCACTAGAGAAATCTTTTGCTCCATAACTTACAAGCTTATATTTATAAAAAGCAAGTATACATTTTTGATTTCAAAAATTTTTTTTTTATATTTTTGGGATTAATCATAGAGTTATGGTTAACTATGAGAAACTAAGAATGATTTATTTACATGAATTTTAAGCAAAGAAATATTGCAGCAGACAGACCAGATCAATTTCAAATTTAGAAAAAATATTGTTAAAAATCATAATCTATGAAATCAAATACGAAATTTATGGAAACAAGCCTCGAGAAAGATTTCTGCGAATAATATCAGATTATAAGCAATGGTTGCAGATGATCTAAAAGTAACTGTGATAAATCTTTTTTACAAACTTAGAAACATCTGCAACTATGTGCCTTACCTGATCTTAAGTTCATAGGAAAAATAAAAATAAATAAATGGAACCCTTAAGAGTTAAACAAATAAGAGAAGTATCAATGAGTAGAAATTTGTTTAACGCTGCTTCTAAGAAATAAAACTGGTTAAGATGTAACAAAATGTGGATCATCTGAGATAGTAAAAAAAAGTTTAAAAAGGATTAGGCAGTAATTATCATACACCAAAAAAGTCCCTGTAATAGTATGATGACTTGCAGAAGAAGTAATTTATTATTTGATTATTCATACAGGTGAAACCTTATATAGGGTAGCCTAAATGAAAAGGAAATGTTTAGGCATACATTTATTTGCTTACTGTCATTTACTGTTTTTTTATTATCTTTTAGTCTCATTTGTGCCACTTTATATATATATATATATATATATATATATATATATATATATATATGCATACACATTTGTGTGTGTATAACACCATTCTCTGTTAAAAAAAGTATATGTATAAAGTTTATGTTTTGAGGAGAACATTTTTTTGACGACCTGTTTTAATGTTCATTAATAAATATACGAATATGTGTATTCATATATTAACATTTGCTATTGTATGTTTGTGTATATATATAAATGTGTGTGTGTGTATATACAAAGAAATCTACATTAACACAAAATAGTTGAAATGACCTTTGGATGTTTTATATGACTTTATTTTTGAGAACTTTATCACTCATATTTATATTTACGTTCTATTACACACATACATTATATATATATATATATATATATATATATATATATATATATATATATATATATAATATCTGAGTGTCCATTTAGGAACCTTTGTTTATGGCAATATGACAAAGAGTGACCTTTCTTACTTAACATATTTTACACTGAACTTTAGAATTCATTATTATTTCTATTTACGTCAACAATTCACTATTTGTCTTTTTATATTCAATTAGTTAAATGTTTATTTCACATTGTAACGACGAACGTTATATTTTATGTCACATAAGTAAATAGGAACAACGGATATTTTAATGTATTTATATTAAATGTCTGTTCTAATAAAAATTATTTCTTAAAATAATATTTATGTACAAAAAACATTATTTGTATTATATACTGTTAAATTTAGTTTCCCTTTTTTATATTTGATCATGATTCTATTAAATAAAATAATAGGAATACTTATGAATATAAATTGAGATCAAAAAAATTCTTCATCAAATGATCAAATCAGTTTTTCCGATATTGAATTTACAACATTTATTAATGTACTATCATCGTACATTAAAATGTTGTTCGCGATCAACGAACAAAACGAGAACTATTAATACGAAACTTTGTGATGTATATTCACTTGCTGAAGACAAGTTTTGCATTGACTGTCTGATTAAATCAATAGAGTGAACTCGAACTATTTATTTCATATAATCAATTCAAATAAAGTATAAATGATTTTAATTATATTTTTAGTATTAAATTACTCGAGTCGTATTTTTTTTTAGAAAAGTATTATAAGGAAAATTAATAATGAAATAAATAAATGATAAGAGATTCTATTAAAAGTAACTTATATAAATAAATAAATAATGAGATATTAATATTTATTTTGTTATTTACTTTAAAATGTACAATGTGTCAATTATAATCTCTCTCTCTCTCTCTCTCTCTATATATATATATATAAATTGACATAATGAACAAAATGAAATACAAAATTACTTCATTAATTTGTTAATAAAATATTATTAAAACATTATTTAAAATTATTACCTAAAACAATCATAGAAATTAAGTGTACTATGTACCTAGTATTAATAAACGAATAAGAATATTGAAATTCATTTCAGATTTAGATAATAAAATTGAAAAAGAAACTGGAACTAGAGTATACGAAATACAGTGTAAAACAGAATCTAGATAACATTTCTAGATACACGAGGCACTAAAAGATTTGAGACATCAACTTGGTTTGAAGTCGGAAACGGAAATATTAAGTACGAAAAGTTGAAACCAAATATAAATATTATGTTACTTGGAAAATATCTTCGAAAGCAAAGAGGCAGAAATGGAGTAGGATAGCTGTAACATATTAAAATTTACATAAAAATAATAATAATTAAATATGCTCTACTTGTGTTATGGACTTAAAATTAGAAATTATTGTATATACATATACATACTCACACACACACACACACACACACACATATATATATATATATATATATATATATATATATATATATATATATATATATATATATATATATATACATATATATTATAATAATAATAAAATGCTATTATTTTCTGAAACAGCTTTTGAATATTTTTTTGAAGTACATCATACTTACATTAATGTTAATTTTTTATTTCAATATATTTGTAAAAACTTTAGCGTAGAAGTATATATTTATATATATATATATATATATATATATATATATATATATATATTTAATAAATATTAAAATACATACAAAAGCTTATTATAAAAGAAATATAGTTAAAACAAATTTAAAAATATAAAATACGATCGTTTATTTAGCTTCTGTACAGAATTTAAATTATATACCAGTTGTTATATTTTACATTCCTATATACATACATACTTTTTATATATATATATATATATATATATATATATATATATATATATATATATATATATGCATGTATCTGATGCTCTTTGAAGCAGAACGCATACATAAAATCATTTCTATTATTATTGTTCGATATTTTATGTGCATACGTATACATATTTATAATGTCGAAGTTTGAATGAAATTTAAATGAACTGTCGTCGAAGTTGCACAAAAAGTTGAATTTATAATCACATTTGCTTAATATGTGAGTTATATATATATATATATATATATATATATATATATATATATATATTATAGTATTGGTTAAATAACGAATACCTTGTTGAAATAAATGTTTTATGCTTAAATGAACTTGTATTTAACGTGAACGGATCTGCAGAGATATTTCATGTTATTTTTTATGATAATTTTGTACATTTCAGAAATTTTACATGGATCTAGTAATGAAATTACGTCTGAATGAATATATATATATATATACACGTCAATTTATTATTCGAATTTTAATTTAAACTATTGAGTAATTTGCAATTCTTTGAATTTTATATAATATTTATTTTCATGAATATTTGAAAATAATTTTATAAAGTTGAAATATATGCATTTTAAATTTATGGTTTTATGTAAAATAAATCAATAAAACGTTATGAAAATATTAAATAACTATTATTGTCAATTAAAAATCAGAATATTTGTTTAAAAAGGGTAAAGGATTAGGAACATTTTTTTTTTATAAAAAAAATAGTACAGGAAAAAAAATATATTTTTAAAAAATATATGTATGTGTGTGATATTAATAGATTTAGAAATTCTATTAAAATTTAAATACATTGTATAAAAAATCATTCAAGAGTTTATGAAATATTTCCTAGACACGCAATCGGAATATTTTTTTTCATCTGTGTCAAAGCGTATATAAACTTGTACGTCGATGTATACTTATACACAAACGAGGTACAAGCGCTAAACGACAATACAAGCATACGTGTAAGGGGGTGTAACAAGAGTTAGGGAATATGTGTAGCGTACGTCAAGACAGAAAAATAAACATAATAAATATAATAATACAAATAGCACTGTCACACATAACGGGTGGCAATTTTGAACTGTTGAAAAAACACATTAATCAGTTGTTAAGCGAATTACCGCAATGAAATCCGGACGTGAGTGAAATGAACAAGGTTGTGGCTGAAAAGTCGTATACGTTCATCTCTACACGATGCTCGCAGTATTTCGGGTAGTTTTTCTCGTCGAGAGCTTTTCACACAGGCGTTGCGTGTTTTGTACAGTCGAGGTGTAAGTAACATACATGCAACTAATATTTTGTTACTTAATAAACATTCGTCAAAAAATATCTACTCAGTACATATATATATATATATATATATATATATATATATATATATATATATATATATAAACATTTAAATAATTTTATTAACTAATATTTAATTGAAAATAGTATATCATGAAAAAATATTCATATTTAGAACTATTATTACATATATCGTACTCGATTAATTAATTTCTTAAAAATTACACTTTTACGTGTTTTTATAAAATGGAGACAAAGAGGTAAAATAAATTCACTGTTACAAACATAACTATTATAAATTAAATCTTGTTTAAATTAGTTATAAATACGTAAAACTTATTAATCAAATTTTATTTTGATTGGTTATAATTTTTATAATATGAAAATTGAAGAAGGAATTTATCATGATTTATTTGTATAATGTATTCTTTTTAGTTCCTTTTATGATCAATTTTAGATCGAAATCCATCTTTATGTATATTTTATTATAGGTAATTTAAATTTAAATGTTTGTTGATGGTGGAGTTTAGACGCAAACAGGGAATAAAAATTATTGTAAAAATATTGGTAAAAATTTAAATATGGATATTTTATCAATTTTGAATACCATTTTGGATTCAAATAAATTTATTTCCGAATCAACTAATTTTAATTGTTAAACAGATAAAATTTATGAATTATGTAAAAAGAGGTTTGAGATTTTTTTATCATACACATATAATATATATATATATATATATATATATATATATATATATATAATATGTACATAATATAAAATTTTATGAGACTGTAATATGTTGTCTCACTTTTCGTATAAAATTTGACTAGAATACCTTTTTATATCATGGATGTACTGGCAATAAAATGCAAATTTATTACATTTCGTATCCTTTAAGTTAACTCGTATTTATGATTTACACTGAATGCATATCATTTCTAGGACATTTTATTTATTTTATTCGGAGTATATTTTTCAGTATAAACATTTTTTGGAAAAGTTTTCTATTTATAATATAGAAAAAAATTATTAAAAAAAATCAATAATACTGAAAAGTGTAAAAAGGCAGTGGAACTGGTTATATATCAAAAAATAACACCAAAGCACAACAGAAATTATTAATTAGGAATTCATAAAAATAAAAAGATCCAGGAAGAGATGTAAGAAAATCTGTCAGTATGGAATGAATATTTAGAGCTGAAAAGTTTTAGAAGAGGTTTTTATCTGAAAATGTTACTGATTGGATGAGACAAAGACGAGAAAAGTTGTCAAAATGAACTGGTAGAGAGACATTAGATGGAGAGTTTTGGAGAGACTTTCATCCAGCAGTAGATGGAAAAGTTGGGTTTAAAATAAAATTTCATTTCTGTTTATAATAGAAATTAGTAACGTTACTATTGAATATCTTTTTAATCATATAGTTAATTCAGTAAAATGTAAAATTATAGAAATATAAAAAAAATTAAAAAAAGTGATAATTTTTAATCAAATGAATAGTATAAACTCTTAATAGATTTATTATTAATATCATACTGTTTACGATTCGACAGTATCTAAGCTAATAATATCAAGCCGCCACTGATCTGAACATTTCCTGTTGCCCACGGCGGCTGCTGAAAAATGATCAGATTCCTGCTGGTCTCCGACAGACGCAAGCTAGCTGAAAATTGGTTCGTTTATCTGTGTGCACGCGTGCTGCAGACGCGACATTATCCTCGGACATTGGCAATAACGCCACTGGATGCCACCACCTTCGCTATACAACACAACCCCTCATCCCTTATCGTCGATTTATCCATCCGACAGCATCGGCGACCAACGTTCTACCAAAAGAACGCTGGTAATACTGTCCGTTTCGAAATTATCGACTTTTCATATTTGAAAAATTGATAAATTGATCAACAAGAAGGAAAACGAGGTGTTTATTTTTTCCACATATGCGTGGAAAGTTGTGCAGACAAGTGTAATTTCATGATGAGATTTTTTATTGTTTTTTTCTGGACATATACACTTATTTTATTTTAGTTTGTTCAGTTCTTTGAGTATGAAATTAATAAGAGAATTTTATGAAATAAAACGTTTATCAATATTTTTTTCGTTTAAAAAATAAAACATATTCAATATAAAATCAATTGTTATAACTATTAAATAAAGTCGTTTTGAATTTAAAAACAAATTAACAATTATTAAAGGAAGAAAACATTTTCTAAGTAAATATTTTAATTATATAGTTGTAGAAGAGTAGATATATTTTATTTGGATTTATAAGGTCGATAAACATTCAACAAAGATGGGAAGCGAAACGAATAATTGTGCATAGTCAATGATTTGTATAAAATTTAAATTGGTTATTTACGTAAACCGTGGCTGGCAATTTGGTTAAAAGCTACAGGCAGTTCATTACAAGATTTTTAATCAATGTATTGAACATTGTGCAGTTTTGTATGAGATAAAATTGTATCTAATTTTTTCCATGACAATAGTTGAAATATTTTTGATTTTCGTCAAGTTTCACACATTTTTAAAATAATTATTCCTGATAAATTATTTTATTTTAATAGAATGAACTTATAGACTTATTTTTATATTACTAATAATCACAGCATGTTAGTTACAACAGTCTATTTACATACGTTATTTTAAAAATAATAAATTATAAAAGTATTTTGATTATTTGACATTCTATACATTCGAAAATAACAACTTTATCAATAAAATTCACATAAAAATCATTGGTTAGACATGACACGAGTTTTATGATATATAAATGAAATATAGTTGAAATAAAATGTTCGAAAATATTTTTTTAATAATAGACGAGGGTTCAAAGATCTTACATACACACGTGTGCATATATATATATATATATATATATATATATATATATATATATAATATCTATAAATATAGTTCACTACTACATAAAATAAAGTCAATAATTTCTCAACAGACAGTATAATACAAAACACGTCTCGTCTAACCTTACTAACCAAGCTCCGGATGGACTTCAACCCTTTTTATACCTATTGTAAATGTTTCCCTTTATGACCCCTGGCACGGATATGACATCCGCTCAACAAAGTACATTGGATTGTTTTGCGTGCCACAGAAACAAGTCATAAACTTTGTCTTTTATTTCATCTGATTGATTCGATTCACACAATATGTATGAATGATACATACATATACATTACACATTTACACAAACACAAATAGACATGTATTTATATATATATATATATATATATATATATATATATATATATATATTTATATATATTATTTATTTCCATCTTGAATTTTAAAAAATAATTAAAAATATTTATAAAAACTTTACTATTACTTTTTTAATAATGTGTTAAACAAGAACAACAAAATTTCTGATTTAAATGCTTCAAATATTTTTCTAAAAATATGCTGAGTTGATCTAAGATTTCTGCACAGTATATATATATATATATATATATATATATATATATATATATATATATATATATTATATTATATATTAAAAGAAATTTGTATTTAAGTAGTCAAACATTTTTTAATAAAAAATTTAAAAATAAATATTACCTCTGAATCTAAAAATACACACATTCTAGTTACTTCTTGAATACTGAAATAAATTCTTTTTGTTTTTATAAAAAACTTGGAAGAAAAACACAATGAACGATTTTCTTTCATGAATATTATATTTTGAGATATTTTTTTCATAAACGTTATTTTGTTATTTATATAAAGAATTTATCACAAACTACTCATACTATTCACTCTACAAGAAATATATATATTATATATATATTTTTATAAATATTACATTACAAATGAATAAAAATAGTTTATTATATAAATGAGTAGTTTGTTAAACCTGTAAATTAATTAAATCAGTTATTATCCGCCTACTGTCGACTAATTTTTCAAAAGATAACTTCAAATTTCATTGAGGATTATTATTAAAATTATTTTCAAGATTTTGAACGTGTTTCGTTAATTTATGACTGTAATATATAATGAATCACAGCAAAATTAATATCACTTAGATACGTAAACATAGGAACGCTTCTAATTTAATAATACTCGAGTACGAAGCATATTAACTTAATAACAGAAATCATTCATTTCTCTATATATTGAGTTAAGAATTAATGATACGTGTCTCTAATACTCTAGAGTCTTTGATAAATATATCTTCGTTGCCTTTATGTGCATTTTATCTGTCTTTTTATAATCCTTTATTACTAGATAAATCTACAAATAAGTCTATTTTTTTTAGTTTTTTAATCGTTGTTACGTTAGTAATTTTCTAAGAAATCTTAAGATTCGAATAAATTCATGGAAATTTATTTTATGGATTTTTTTAAAAATAATAGAATTTATTTTATTCTGTATATTTATAGCTGAATTCTAATCAACATTTCATTTTGTGTGAGTTTCATGTACCCCACGAAATGTATATGTAATATATAATTACTGTCATTATCTTCTTTTATCTATTGCCAAATAAATGACTGTTTACAAAACTTTCTAATTTTTACAATTCAATAACTTTCTTTTCCATTCCATACAAATTTTCTCGTCTCTATCCAATCAATTCATGAATCTTTTCATGGTCCTTTACATACTTCTGAGATTTTAATCAATAATTTCTGTTATTCATTAGTAGTCATCTATTTTTGTTATATAGCTGGCCGTTTTAAATTTTAAAATGTTCACTTTTATTACAACGTATGCCACTTTGTGTTTCTTTCGAGTTCGCACATTCCTCTTTTTGTTTTACGTAGTATTTCTAACATGCTTTTACGTGTTGTCTAGAGCAATTGTATTATTCTGGTATTTAAAACCCATGTTTCATTACCATAAATCAAATAAATAGGATTCATTCATTAAAAACTTTTTTCTTTTACAAAAGAGAATTGATCACACTATGTTATTTCTTTAATAAATTGCACATACTGGAATAAACCAGTCTTTGTACGTCTGAAGTTTTTTTTTGATAATTAAAACATAAAGGATCTTGAAAAGTAGATTTTTTATGGTATTTTTTCAGAATAAATCTTTCAGAAAACGCAATACGAAGATAGAGGACTGAGGTATGGAGAAGCAAGACCTGAATACTGTACTTCATCCATGAGACAAGATGGCCCTTATCAATCAGCCATACTACTCTCAAATTTGGCTGCAGTAGACTCTTTTATTTCTAAAAGATCGTCGATTTCAGATAAAAAGAAAATTAAATACGAGGAATATATGATCCATGCGTGAAAATTTCAATAATATTTGTGTTTTAATAATTACTGAATGAAATAAACAAAATAAATTTTTGCATTATTCTTCATTACGTTAATTAGAAAAATATATTTAAATTACTGTTAATAGACGTTTTTATTAAAATAAACTTATAATATACATGTCAAATACGTACTCAATGTCCACTGAATTATGAAGATACAAAGCAGACAAATAAAAAGTCTATATTAAAAAGCAGCTGCAGATACAATGGACACATCGAGTAAGTATACGACATTGAACCACCTGCATTAATAAAATGCATCTGTTGTATGCGATTTCATTTTATTTTTCCGGTCATTGTACTTTTCACAAATGATTACGACCGCTGGGACAATTATCACGTGATAAATATCCGTGTATATGTTACGAACAATTATATGTACAATTTGTTCGGAAAAATACAAATACGTCTCTATTATATCAAATAAAAAGCGGCGTTTTGAATTAACGTGCGTGAAAAATAAAAATAACTCACTTTAACGAATTAAAATATTCGCGACTGAAAACAAGAACGATATATTTTGTTGCGTGCACAAATAGTTATGGAGGTTAGTTTTATGTAAATTACTATAGTTGACATCTTTAAAATATTATACATAATTCATGGATCGCTAGTGTTTAAGTAACATAAATCTATTTTATTAATTTTTATTAAGGCCAACGGCTTGCCCTCTCAATCATTTATCATAACTATAAAAAATAGATTATTGAACTTTTGACATCCGTCATTGTTTATTATTAATTTTTATCGTTGTACGAAGCTAATATCAGCTTTACGTTATTTTTATTAACGAACAGACCTGTATTAGATTTTTTTAATATATTTCATTTCAAAAATTGAGAAATATTTTTTTAATAAATTATATGTGTCCAGTAGTGGATAAACAGAAAATGTGATGATGTTATCTGTGGTTTATGTGTAAGTTAAAAAATATTATTTATAATTATTTTGTGGATTACTGAAACAATAAAAGTTAAAAAAAATACTGAAATCCATTTATATAATTCAGTTTTTCAATCCTAAATTTTAATAAACAACTAAACAGATATATAAATATATATGATATTTATTATTTTTTATACGATTTTTTTTAATGATACGTTAAAAAATATCAATAAGATAATCTAATATTATCCAGTAATGTTTAGAACAAAAAAAAACATAATACCGTTTCAAATCTGCTTCATATATTATAATTTATGGATTATGTCATTAATTCGTAATTACATTAAAATGGTTAAATGACTATTTTATCGAAGCACAAAAAGTACATAATATAGTATCGAATTCATATTCAAGTAAATCTACTATAATTCGATCTCGATACGGTCTCACTGACAACCGATATTATTATAACTAGTTAATTAACAATCAACAAGTACCCAACTAATAGCCAAATATCTCATTTTCATTCAATATATATATATATATATATATATATATATATATATATATATATATACTAGAAATGTTTATCATTGTATATAAGTACTTATGTAAAGTAGTATATATATATATATACATAATTAATACTGTTATAGTGTGGTCGAATGATACACCCACTAATAGAGATCTGTATTAGTGATCCGCAGTGGAAACCGCATGAACAATGGCGGTTTAAATCATGATCGATATGTATAAGCATTTAGACGTTATATTACGTTACCGTTTCTACCTCAAACCCAATACATTGTTATTATTATCCCCTCATTTGATCTGGCTGCCTGTTGTCTGTATCTCTGTGTCAACGTATCTGTGTGTGATGCTGATATTAGAAATTACCGCAGTATCCTGTCACAGTTTGAGCACTAATAATTATAATGAAAGTTTATTACATTTTAATTGGCGTGTTCATACGTACACGTTTTCACTAATATCCGTTTGTCTAATTAGTGATTAATATATAAGGAGTATGGCACGGCGTCTACATTCGTGACGTAATTTATTTAACTATCAATTTTAACATTATGTTCGTAAGATTACTGAGAATAAGTTGGTTAGAAATAAATATATGCATAGACTCGTTTTTTAATAATGTACTTATATAGAATTAACAATAAGTTAGAGTATTTAATTCGTAACTCTATTAAATGTTTCATTTATTAGGTTGATAAAAAAACATTTTTTTTTAAAAAAAATGCTTTTTTTATTACTGGAAGAATCGTTTGCTTTAATAAAAAAAATCATGCTATTATATAAACCACGTTTCAAAGACAATTATCACTTTTTATATTTTAGAGCTAATAAAATGAGTTATGGTTAATTACAAGAAATCAAGATTAACTTTATATATATATATATATATATGTCAATTTAAATAAAGAACTATTGTAGAAAAGACAAACTGAAAGGTCAATTTTATCTTCGAAGAAGGTATTGTTAGTGATGGAAATGTATAGAATTGATTTACAAAATTTTGAACTGAAAAAAATGATCTTGAAAAAGTTTCTAAATATAAGAAATAAGAAGAATAAAAATAACTTTCAAACTTCAATAAAAAACAATTATTGAAAGTATTATTATTCAAGTATCAAATGATTTAAAATTATTCATGTATACTTATTTGAAGAATTGTATAAAATTATTGAAATTTATTTTTAGTTCATTTTCAATAAAAATGAAAAATGAAAGAGTATAGCAACAGAACAAAAATAAACATCGTAATTGCATTACATTTGAAAAAATTTAAATGCATTTCAATAAATTAAAAATTAAACTTCGATATTAATTTAGTGCAAATAAAATTGTTTATATGTGTTAGTATGTATGAATATAAATATATATATGTATGTATGTATATATAAACGTATACAAGTTTACATCAAGTAATATTTGGTTTTTGTGTGTGCGAATGCACAGATGAGTTTGTGTACGAAATTGTATATTTATTGTAAGAGTAAATTGATAAACATAAAAAACGTTTTATTAAAATTTACTGTGAATTAATTGAAAACAATATAACTCTAAATATATTTGAATGAGTTCAAAACAAACGAAATGAAATATAAAACACGAAAAACCAATATTCAAGTATTCCATTAGCTTACTTCAATATAAGCATTGACGAAAACTTTTATATTAAAACAATACGATATAAAAAATGGATTTTCATATTGAATACGTTTGCGAAAAATTTCACGATACGTACAAAATAAGTTAGTCGCGATGCTTGTACATATATTTTGTGTTCTTTTTTACGTGAAAGAGGGAAAAGAATACGCTTAGAGTAAATTATTCGGCGTTATATTTTTTATACGTTCGCATTAAATGTTTTCAGCTATAATGTGTCATGGCCCGTGGTAAATAAAATATATGAAACTTGTAATCTGTAAAATTGTGACCGTTGCTGTTGCCGTTTGCTACCAGCTTATTTGGTAACCTCACATACATAGGACACACACAGTTGTTTTTAATGTCAAGTCGACAAGATGGTTTTTGCGTTATTGCTTTCATATTGCGTGATGCCAAAAACTTTGCCGAGGACATGGTTTTAGTCGTGTTTAACGTCGAATCAAATAATAGTTAGTGCTTTTTTATATGTATATATTTCTTATTTTTCCTACTATCAACGGAAATTTATTTACAGTTATGCAGTGAAATTTTACGTTGTACATTAGAAACATTTTTTTTTAAAAAATAAAATTTATAATAATTTCATGGATATTCCTACTATAATACATAATATACAGTGTATAGTGTATACAAATCATTAAATAAAAATAAATATCAATAATACAAATATATACAAAAATAAGATAGAAAAATCAAAGACAAGGACAATTCTTAGATTCAAAATATCTACAAAACGTCTGCATTGATTTATTTTAAATTTTGTAGGCTTATTATACATACAAAAAACTAGTTCTTGAACGAAGGATTTTTTCTATTGGATAATTTCTTTTTCATTCGCTAACAACGAGCGATTTTTCATCGAAAATCGAAACGTCCACTGATTTAAATATTTTTTATTGAAAAAATTATATAAACTTCTTTTAAATATACATTTTTAGTTACCGGAACATCTGTTATAGTCCTTGAAAAAAATCCCAAAGGTCACGTTTTTTTGACAAAAGAAACAGCAAAATGAATTTAAGTAAATGGGAATAAAAGCGAATGAAGATAATTTTTTGTTTACTTTATTATTTGTTAATGATTAGATATGATGAATTTGATATAAATTATATGATGCAAAATTAACAGAACTATATATATATATATATATATATATATATAAATATATTAAAATAAATAAATTTTAATTTTAAAAATGTGTATTAAATGTTTTATTTAACAGGATTTTTTTTTATATATAATTTTACTCTATTGACTTTTTCAAATAAATTTATAAAAGTCTATTTTTGAATTTAAATTATAAATATTAAAATGAATTAATTTTTTAATACGAAAAAAATCACAGCATATCAATTAATTAAACCGATAAACAAATATATAAATAATTGTGTACATTATTTAAGTGGAAAACAATAACAATTTAGCAAATAATTTCATAGCGTGTGAAATTAATGCTAAAATAGTGATGTGAATAAACCGGCATGATTTATACAACAGAACCGATTTTTAATCTCACTGAATGTCACTAATGATATACCCCAGCTAATTATTGACACAAATATATGTACTGCAAATATTTTGACACGCAGAACATATGTAATGCTAATATTTGACATTAAAGTCCGTAATGAATTATTATACGAATTGTACTTTTTTGTGTTTTTGAATATTTGAATTCCAATAATATGATATTAAAAATGAGGTCTTTTAGAGAAATTGGAATACTCAAAATAAATTAATATTCAAATTTTAAAATAATTATAAAAATCAATGGTATATTTTTTATATTTTAATTCAAATATATAAATTTCAATATAGTTGATAAGTTATTTTTTTAAAAAATATATTATTAAATATTTACAAGAAAATGATTCTGTAAAGATGATGAAATATAGAAATAAATCTCTTTATACACTTGACTTTACTTATAACCTATTTCCAAATATTGAATGAGTTTTTGTTAACTAGACTAGCTATTAATTTTGAATAAGTACACTTTAAATGTATATCTATTTTATTTTATAGCCGATAAAATTTCAGTAACTATCGATAAAAATACATTTACGAAATTCTGTAAATATGATACAATTTCCGTTTATCGTTTTATATCTTTATGACTGATTTTCTTTAGTAAACTTTTATCAATCTTTTTACAACTTTATATATATATATATATATATATATATATATATATATATATATATATATAATGGCATAGAAACCTACATAGATAGATTCTCATTCATTCACATTGAAAGTGATAAGAGACAAGATTTGTTAAAAGTTTCCAATCGAATTTTATCTTAGCTATAGTTGAGATGTGAATTCTGTCGGCGTACTAGTGCGCCTGTGGGAAAGATATCTATAACACGATTTATGATATTTCAACGGGAATATCGTAAATAAGTTCGGAAAGCCAACAAGAAAATTTCTACAGCGAGTTCTTTTCACGTTTTACTTATACCTTGAAGTTAAATTTTACAAAACATAAAGTTTGAAAATTATAATCGTCCGAAGATCTACAGTGTATATTTATATTTATACAAATTTCCTTTCTGAAATCGTACTAATCGTTTGAGATAAAATCACTAAATATTCAATTGAAATTGATCTAAGAGAAAAAAATTATAAATTACTATCAAAATAAATGTTTTATTACTGAAAATAACCAACAAAAGACAAATGTATTAAAAGAGAGAGTTTTTTAGAAGTGTTTTTTTCAAATGAATGAACTCTATTTCTTATGTTCTTGTTTTTGTAAAAATAATAATAATAGCAGAGATAAAAATATTGAACAATATAAATAAAACCGACCGCACAATAACTACAGAATAAATGTAGGTGATTGCATTAGTAATAGTCGACTATGCTCCGGAACAATACTCCAAACACATTTTCATGAACGAACAAAGCAATTCGTGATAATTTCTTTCTAAACGTTGCATGATATGAGTAATAAAATACTCTTATCAGCGCGATATGACAGTCGTTTAGCACTTTTGGAAACGACCGTTACTCACTACTTAATGATACAAATTATCATAAATGACTGAATAATTTTAGTATAACATTTGTTTGGAACATTGAAATGAAACAGATTTCACTATTTGAAACGTAATTGCTTAGATGATTATCACAAATGCTTTTGTACTCGTCATTTCCTTTCTTTTATGCAAAATATTTTATATTCCCTCTACTATTTATACTTAGTTATATTTAAAATAATAAAATCAAAACTTAGTTGAACAACTTTGTGTTTATTAATAAAAGCTCCGTATATTTTAACTACACGATATATATATATATATATATATATATATATATATATATATATATATATATATATATATATATATATATATATATGTATGTATAAATATATAAGGGTGTTAATTAATTTGGTGCCTTTAACTTTACCCGTTCTTAATAATGACTTTAAATCAACATTTACCCCATTCTATTGTGATTATAAAATGGTATCATGGTATCATTAATATTTTCATAGTGACATTTAACTTGATTAAACAATCAACAGAACCTAAAAAACCAATTGTATGCAGGATAAAAAATAGTTGGGGATAATAAGAGGGAAGTTGATAAAACATATATTAGGCATTGAATTCTTTTTGCATTTGATTTGAAAAAAATGTTACTGAAGAAGTCAAAATGACTTGTTTGTCTTTATTAAAAGTTGATTTGTATAATAATCAACGATTTTAATTAGGAAACTTCGAGTGACTACCGAACTATAATCCAGTCAACCAAAAAAATTGAAGATAAGTAAATGTAGTTACTAAATGAGAATTAAACGTTGATATTTATAAAAGATTTTGCATAACAACTCGGACTGGCTTGTGAAAGAATTTGTTTACGTTTGAGTAAGTATGGAAAAATGTAAAAGGAAAGAATGTTCCATACGTTTTTACTATCGATGATAAAGGAATATGCTACGATATAGATAAGTCCTTGTTTTTGAGATATAAAAAAATATTTGTATACAAAAGGGATTAAAAATGGATCCTCTGTGAAATTACAGTTGGATTAAAAACAAGCTTCAACATCATTAGTGAATCTAAATATTGATATTAAGAGGTTTTATTGTATAAATAGTTAGACATAAAGACAACTTTGTACTATGAGCTTTTAAAATCAAACTAAACAGTTACAAGAAGATCATTACAAGTAACAGCTCATCAATTTAAACCAGATGTTGGGGTACAAAAGCTACACAGTAACAAGGTAACATGAAAAGTGATATTGTTTCATGACAAAGCTCAGATTCATGTCCCAAATATTACAAAAGATCCATTTTTAATCTGTGCTGGGAAATTTTTTCGATATATTCACAAGACTTAATTTATTCCGATATTCATCTCTCAGTATAATCTATAGGTAGATAGATTGAATCGAGACATAAAAAAATTGTGGATCGCTGGAATTGAAAAAATTAGGGAAAAGTTTAGTGTTTATATTTTTTTATAATAAACATATAATGCAGCATGGTCCAAAAAGTTAAATCTACACATTTGATTATTCACCGATGTATCTAAAAACTGTCTGTTTAGTAAAGAGTCGAGAAAATAAAAAAAAATGTTTTCATGAAATATTAAACTTTAATAATTTAACCATGTTCGTTCATTTTCTAAAGAAATTATTTGTTTTTAAATGAAAATGTTATTTTATATTTACGTTACAAAATATGTTTTATGCACTGTTAAAAGAATATAAATTAAACAAATAAGTCTAAAAATAATAACAGAGACCATTAGAAATTCATTTCCACTAACAGTCTATTTTAGAAAAATGTACACGTTTAATCCATATTCTTTTTTTGAGAAAAAAGAAACAATATTTAATTCATTATATACAAGTGGAATAAAGTATCGTATAAAAAGTATTTAATAAAAGGATAACGTTAACGTGAAAATAATGACTTAAAATCACAAACGAAAAATTGCATGCAATTACAAGAAATATAAAAGCATAACTGTGTTAATACTACAGCAATACAGGTATTATAAATAAAAATACAAATGTACAAAAAATTGTACATTAATTATACACAGTCGAAAGAACCGATGATTTATGATACATGCATACATTATACTTTTTTTAATTTAGCATGAAATCAAACAATGAGTATTGATGTAATAAGTTCGAAAATAAATATTCGGATATAAGGGATGTGTTTGTTGCGTGCTGGAAAAAGTAACTGAAAGGATAATAGGATCAATGAATCAAGATGAAGATGAAACGTGTATTCTTTAACGGCGCTTTAATGATTTTATATATAAACTTATATAAAAAGAATTATGATAATAAAATCAACAATACAATTTGTCAATCATACAGAAAAAAATGTTTGATATGATGAGAATGAAACAATTCTCATTTATGGAAAAGATTTTAAACAGCTATAACAATGATAAAGGAAATTTACTTGCTTTATTAAAAGTAGAACAAATGGAATTAAGAGAGTTTACCAGTTATTAAGAAGTTATAATTTTAAACCATAATAAGTCATACGTTAAATTAATGATTACAAATCCATTTACTCAACTATAAAATATCATCCCTTTATAAATAGATATTAATGAAAATATGATCGAGTCTATAGATTAAAAATCGAATAAAATTTTGATGAAATCAATGATATCTCTTAATTAAAAAAATATTTCAGAGAAAATGACTTATAAAAGTTGAATTTGTATATTTATTAAAAATAAAAGTAATTTATAAATCAAATAAATATTAAATTAATTTATTGTATATTAGATTTCCTATTTACTATTATTTTTTTTATTTGAAAAAATATAATAGGAAATAATTGAGTTTCCAATGATAAATAACAGGATAATTGGTAGTGTTAATGTTATAATTTGTTATATAAAAGAAATATATTTACATTTATATATATATATATATATATATATATATATATATATATATATAAATGTTAATATTTACATTTTTATTTTAACATTGCTGTCAAATTCAATTATTCGTTTGATTAATATACGAGTTCTCTCTTTTTGATTTGCAGCTTGATGGAATTACACATCAAATAATGGAACATAGCACATTAATTAAAAATATCTTGATATTTATTCGAAAGCAAGTAAGTACATATTTTTTTAGACAAAAGATTTTCAAATTTAATTAAACGACGCTATTCTGAATACACATTACGGGAAAAAAACTGCACGCTTTATTTCAAATCAGTCAGAAATTTCAATTATTAAGGAACGCACATTCCAATTAACTAAGATGTCTGAGCGTGCAATAAGAAACGGTACGAACGAGTGACCACTTGGAGGCATAGTACTTGCGCGTCATGTGTCAATTACAGTCGAATTGATTACGGGGTCGAGGGTGGAACACGAGCACCTTTCACACGCGATGTAACCATCTGTCCGTGCCACCGACTGCTTTACGTCTTAGCATCGTCATTACATCAACTTAAGGGGTTTTCATGTGGTACCGTTGAGAGTTGTCGTAAGGGTGTAACTACAAGTGACACGTAAATGATATTTATTTTCATTTATGAATATTTATTCTACTATCTACAGATTTCACTTAAAAATAATAATTGATTGATTTAATTTACAACATAATAAAAACATATTGTTCATGCTTAGTGAATAAACATATTCTGTTTTAGGAAAAACATTTACAAAAAAAATACTGAACATTTCAAAAAAATCTTATAGTGTTGGAGTGAATAATTAATTTGTGTCGATAAATTGGACACAATTTTAAAACGAATATTAAAAATATTATTATTAGTCGATATTAACAAAAAATTAAAATTTATGACACATTAACATTGTTTTGTACATCCTGTACGATTTTTTTGTGTTCATATAATTCCATTTTCTACTTAATTCCACTTTCTATTTTGAGTTTATGAACATTTGTAATGCTTAACGTCATCATGTAAATGATAGCTATAACCATCATTTCAGTCATAAATTCACATTACTTTTTTTTACAAATTATGGTTATTTCACTGAACTTTTCATATTAACAGAAATTAAATTTTCTAAGGCTCATACTGAAAGTCAATATGAAATATATCTTTTAATAACATAATTATACTGAATTTTTTGAAAGAAATTGCATCAATTCAAGAAATTACAAAATGACTTTGGATAAAAAAGTGGTTATGTTTGAAATACACAATATGTTTTATTGTCAAAAAAAGTATATATATATATAAAGTAAAATTTATTCATATCAATAAATAGAATCGAACACGTACGGTAGTGTAGAAATGTTCGACGATATTTTGAACATCGACGACGGTTGTGTTACCACCGCACGGCGGCCACTTGAACGATTTATAGTGACGTGGGGGCGCACGGACGCTCCACTGTTCAATGTCACGCAACGGCACAACGCGGCATATACTGTGTGATGATGATTTTATTAATACCGTTTAATTAATGTCGTGCAACTTTCGAAATGACGATACTTTTAATGTTATCAATGTCAAAAAAAAAAATATTTCGCTAAGTGCGACACGACATTATGACGGTGATACGCGATTAAAATTATATAATACGGCATATTTTATGATGCACGCCTGTTATTACAATATGATATTGTGATGATGAATTGGTATGTGGTATACATTTTTCATGACAGTTTCCGTGATGATGTGACTCTTAACACATTTTATCTGATTTTATTTTTTAATATATATATATATATATATATATATATATATATATATATATATATATATATATATATATATATATAAATAGTAGATATCAATAGACACTAGACATTATTAATTAGGAACCCACAAATATGAAAAGATTTAAGAAGGGTTTAACCTCTTGCGCTGGAATGACGTTATACGTACGTCTCTTGTTGTTTATTACTAAAGAGGGAAAAATATGCTACACACGTAGACTCCAGTTACAGACAAGTTCGTTTGTTATAAAATTTCATTTGATCTATAAAGGTACGTTGAATTATAATAAAATAAATTTATTTTATTATTATAACTACGTGTGAATGTAAAAAATGTCTCGTACTATTGCACATTCCACATTGTTTTGAAATTTAACATACTGTACAAAATCGTTAATAAAAATTTTTAATAGACCATTAATCTTGCTTATATTTATCTAAATAGTGTGAATTTCTATAGAAACGATTTTAAATAACAACTTGGTTTTAATTATTTTGGGTTTGTCACGAGCATCGCTCAACTAATTTCCAGTACAAGAGGTTAAGTACAGATGGAATAGAGATATAAACAAGTCGTATTTGTGGAATGGAAGAACGAGACAATGGAAAATTTTGGAAAAAACCTTTATCCAATAAAGTATAGTACGATATTGCTACTGCTGTTGCTTCTAATATATATAATTTGTTTAAAAAAATTGTTATAAACAATATATAATTCTTAATTATAATAATAATTTGATCTAAATAATTAACATTCCTATTAAAAATCATATATACGAAACAATTGCATTCGTCCTAAAATAAAACATGTTGAAAACACTGGAGTCGTAACAACGCAGTGTAAAAATAATTATTTAATGAGGTAATTAACAACAGGTACATTAAAAGCATTTACAAAACCGCAATTGTATTTAAACTTGCGTACATATTAAAAGTAAAAGCTGCGGTGAAGCATTTATACATGTGTTTATATACGTACACACACATGTGTGTGTATGAATGTATGTTTATATATATATATATATATATATATATATATATATATATATATATATATATATACACCAAAATAGCTTTGTAGAAATGATGAAATTATCAAATATTCAGTAACAATGAATACTAGAATAGCGTAATCAGTTGAAAACTATACATTGATATTATCATAATTGTTATTTATCATTTCAATGGCGTATCATATCAGTGAAACGAATTATATCTACATTCAACTGATCTTCATTTCTAGTTAAAAAATTGTTTTATTCATTTTTGATTCGATCAAATGAAAAAATATATACGTATTCACTAATTGTTGAAGTATCGATATTTTTAGATAAATGCAACAGATACTGTTTTGTAAAAAAGAATGAAACGTTTTTAAAAAAATATTTGCAGAAAAATTTTAATTACAGAAAATGTAGTTATTGTTAAAAAAGGAATTTTGATAATATAAAGTAATTATACAACTTTATAAACAATACTGTATAAAAAATTAGAACTACACTTTTGGGAGATTAATGATAAATACTGAAGAACAAATGCAATAGAATGAAAAAGTTTGTTAAAAAGCTTTAAAAAAATTGAATTCAAAGACTCGAATGATGATAGTTATTGGTATAGTTGTATTTTTAAGTTTAATAATAATTATGGTTAAAAGAATATAAGTGAAAAATTGATGAAAAGGAAAAAAACGTGCAAAAATAGACACATTCAGTATAAAAAAAATACAATACATCTTTAGAAATATAAAACAATAATAAAAAATATGATTTGAATAATTTTTAAAACTGATATTTATTTTTAATAAGAGCCTCATAATAATGCCAAAGGAATAACTAGTTTGTGGTGTTTATTATCAAGATGACCATTCTTTTTAAATGAATGGTACTTTCCCACAAGATAATCTTATTTTTAGGTTTTGGGCTATTTATGACTTTTTAAATATTAGGTTTTATTTTTTTAATGAAATTAAGTCTAGCGGTTCTATTATATTTTTATACTTTCATCTTTATAAATTTTCAATTAATTTTTTTATTATTTTGAACAATGTTTCCAAAACATCTATAATAAAATATTACACAAATTCAATATTTCTTAATGAATACATCATCTAATCAGCTTCCGAATTAATGAAAATTTTAATAATATACCACCTACATGAAAATATTTTATTTTTGTATTAATACCTATTCTCATATACAATTATTTGTCAATCATACCAATCATTTTTATATAGAGATTATACCGATCAAATTTCCTAAATAAAATTTTTACAATTTTATTATTTTTGTTGTGAATGGGGATTATTGCAACAAACAACAGATATTGATCTAATTGTACTAAACATTGGGGAAAAATTGTATAGGTGATATAGATTTTTGAACAAAAAGTGTACCTATTTTTTGCACAGTCCTATATGTAATTATACGATAAATTATATATATATATATATATATATATATATATATATATATATAATAGAATCATATTCTTTAAAAGTTGCGTGATGATATTTATACATTTGAGTGGCGTGGTGTATCAATGATCTATTTTACATTTTACGAGCTTTCAGTGCTGTCCATATTTCAATCAATTCGAAAGCTTTTTCTTATATGTATAATATATATATATATATATAAACTATAAATATAACAAAACTCATATATACAAAATGACAGTATATAAATGATTAAAATAATAAAAATAAATATTTTAAAATCTTTACAAAGAGTGTATCTATGAAATAATACATATCGCGATTGATACGAGATATTTCAGTTTACGGGATAAAATTAATAACGAGATCATGAATATTCACGATTTTTGTTGATTGAACAATATTTTAATTTGCAATTTCATATTGCTGTACGTTGTTTTAATCGAAAATCTGAAATACGTCCATTATGCTCCTGGCATTATTGTCTAGACAAATTGAATGAATCATAAAAGTTCAACTCGGTATAAATCGATTGCATACAGTCGAAGAAATATTCTATTTAATGAATAGAGTGGGTTTTTTTCTAAAAAAAAAAAATGGAGTATGACAGAAAATACATAGACTGTGGATCCGGTTTGGAATATGTTGTCGTGTTAAACGGATTATTTTGTAATCAATGTAATCATTCTGAGTTAAATATAGGTTTTTATTCATCTGGGATTTCTTTTTTATATTGTTTGATTGCAGTTGTGACTAGGATTGTTTTATCTTTTTTTACAGTAGTATCTGTCCATTTTCATATGTACACACACACATATACATACATATATATATATATATATATATATATATATATATATATATATATATACATAACAAAAAAGTGAAAAATAAGTTATTATTGAAGATTTTATAACATAGTGTGGTGTTAGGGGTAAAAATTATTTTATGTTAAAGTGAACTGGTCACAATACCAAAATAAATAGTAAAAATATACTATTATATTTATTGATATTTGACTTGAATTCATTTTTATTTGATGTAAAATTATTTATATAAGCAAACAGTATAATTATTGTATGATTGAATTTTATAATTGAATTAATTATTGATTATATTGTTTGAAATGTGAATATACACTGTGGTAAGACTCGGAAATAAAAAAAAGCTCGGGTAACAATACTGATTGTTAAAAAGAGATTTAGATTATATTATTGAATGCAATCAAAAGAATGTTGATAGATCACTGGTGTATTAAAAAAATCATCTACTGTTTACGAAACGACCCTTCGAACTGCAAATCAATTTATCGTCACAAAGAACAGTTCTTTGAAACAGGAAATGTCTGGAAATGAACAGTGTAGCCCTAGAACATCATGGGCTAAAGTTGAACGTGTTAGTGAACTTTTAGCTTGCAACGTGCAAGTAGTGAACTGCAAATGTCACGTTCGACAATCCATAATGTTCTTTATAACAGTCTTCGAACGTATGTTACATCGATAAATGGCTACCTAGAAGATAGATTGACAGCGCGAATTCCATTATTTGATCAGTTCTTTGTCTTGTCGAAATTCATGAGATTCTCATTGTAAATTTATTTTCTGTATATCTCTTAAAATAATTGATTTTTATGAATTTATTTTCAATAAGACTTTTTATAGAATGGATGGAACGAAATTGAATTTAAAATAAAATAAAATTAATATAAATTTGATAAATGACAAATCATTTAAAATCATTTATATAAAAACATATTGATTAATTATAATTATTTCAATATGTATGTATATATTATATAAATAAAATATTTTTTGACATTTCGTACTATTTATGTTATTCGATGTCACCATAATTTGACATATTCGAGGTATATACTTTAATTGCAAAGTAGGTAAACTATATTATGTGTTTACCAGCCGCTAGGCGAAAGAGGTTCTGTTTTACTAAAAGTTTTAAACGAGTCCCAGAGTACTACAATAACATACAAACTTACTTAAATTTAAGCTATAAATAAAATGTTATTATACTGTCGTCCATTAGTCATTATATACACAAAATATAATATACCTAGAGTAGAAGAAATATATATTCATATGTACGTATATATACACACACACATACATTATATATATATATATATATGCATATGTATCTATCTATGTATATAATGCTGTCATAAATACTTTGTACTATTTCAACATAAAACATTGTATGTTTTTTCTTACAGAATATAAACTAATTTATAGTATGGAACAAAGTTTATATATATATATATATATATATATATATATATATATATATAGAGAGAGAGAGAGAGAGAGAGAGAGAGAGAGAATAGATTATATAGTTATAATTATGTAGAACAAAACAGAAATTTAATTCATTGATGTACCTTTACTTGTTTAGAATATTATATAAACTTTATTTTGTACAAAAAATGTTGGGAGTTACAGAATAAAAAAAAATATTAACACGTTCACTGTTACTCATGTCCTGTACATCCTACGCTAAACTTTTTATTTATACTGTTTAATATTTTAATAACTAAATGTTACATTATCATAAGACCTTTAATGAAATCATATATCTAAGTCTAAATATTATATATACAGAATAGTAATCATATCGTGGGTTTTGTATGTTCTAAACGACATATCTGTTTCTAAGCTTCTTCTATTTCAAAGTACATTGAACAATTTTGTTCTGTGTGCCATTTAATTCAGTTTAATAAGCATTCAATTACTGTCTTTTTATTAATAAATAATTAGAGAATATTGTGATGATATTTACTGACTTGATATAAAATATAAATTGCATATATCTAGACAAGTTACATTTATATTTAACATATTTTAATATAAAATGTTGTAATATGATTTTATAATTAAAAATATTTCTGTAAAATACAAAAAAATGTATAAGAAAATATTATACATTGAAATTTAATTAAATTATTTTTGTTTCATTAACTTAAACTGTTTAAATAATGATAATTTGTTAAAAATAAATATTTTTACTTCGTTTGTATATCACATTCTTAACGTTAAACCGTTTTATTGTCGTAAATAATTTTTTCATTCATAATCATTTCCTTAGACTTTGAAAATATTAGAAATTCTACTCAAAATACGTCTCTCAAGTACAAATTACAGTTATTTCTATTCTGAATTTTGACCACATTCAATGTTTTAAAATTTTAACAAACGTCAATACTACATTTGACAACTTTTGCTTTATTGTATACTTTTTAAGGTGATAAAAATCACTTTCAAATACTGATAATAAAACAACAAATTTACTCGAGTGATAAAATTCTCAAATAGTTATAATACTTTTAAATAAATCAGGAATTGTACAAATTTGAATTTATTAAAAGAATTACACCAAAACAGAGTATATTTAATAAGTAAAATTCAAGTTAATAGAAAAAATTTAACAAAAACTACTTTATATCCAATATTTCCTAATATAGATGTAATTGCTTGTCGTGACTACAAATATATATTATTAGCTTGGAGAGATAACCGAACGATAATGCTTTTAAGCACGTAATATGAAGAAATAAGGAATGTAAAAAAAATATTTGCAACAGAAAAAATAAATTGTTGGAAAATCTGCATTTAAGAAATTCCGAATGCAGATGTAATTTTTTTAGGTAAATTTTTCAAATAATGTAAATAATTTGATTACTGTATTGATTTACAAATACTTTATAATTATTAATATACCGTATTCTTTATTTAAGTATAACAGATAGGATCAGAAAATAAGCTAAATGAGGTAAAAAATTCGATTAATAAAACATATGTCCAGTTGTATCTTTTTAGACTTAGAGAAACAATAAAGTACGAAGTGACTAAGTATATAATTGAATTAGTAGAAAGATTCAAAAATAATAGATAATTGGAATATTGCTACATCAATGTTTAAATATGAGAAATTTTGAGCGAATGAAGAAATGTTGAAGTAACCGATTCGAAGACACTTTAGATAAGAACAAACTATCAATAACTTTATAATAATGATATATGGTATGAGGAAGATAAAAAAATCGAAATGTTTTCAATAATTTACTTAAATAAGCAGAAATAGATTAAAATTGTAATTATAAATATTATTTTATCAAACATACAAACATGCTTCGAAAATTCTACATAGATATTTCTCGTAATTTGTAGTTATTCTAACTGAACATTTCTGTTACTAACTAAAACACACATACATATTGACATAATAAAGAACGGTAAAATGTCATTTAACAAAGATTAAAATGAAAATTAAAGACCCATGTTTTATGCACATATGTACCGTACATTATTTATAGGCGCGCTGATAAATAAATATGTTTATACATCAACTTCGAAATTAATTGGGCGAACATTTTCATCAAAACACGAAAATTAATTAACGAACGTCGAACTGAATAAAGATTTAATGAGACGTCTATTCATAGACTACGAAACAAATATATGAAAAGTATAACATGGTATTAATATAAAACGCTGTATGTGTATATTCAGAGACTAAATAGAATTGCAGTGGCGGATCGTAATAATGTTAGGTGTTAATAAAAATTGTACGTGTTTGTATAACACCATTTGAATCAAATATTATTTAATAATTTATCATCAAAGTCAACGGTATAAACACTGTGGACACAAACAGTACGAATATTAATGCAAATTAAAATGAAGTTCATAGTAGATATGAATTTTTTATCCTTTTTTGTATTAAACGTCCGTTTTATATACTCCTTTGATGTATTTAAAAATAGTAACAAACTATATACTTATATATTTTTCTGTAGTTTTCTCAACATACAAACTACTGTTACATTATTATTGCGAAAATAAAAAATAATAAATGACCTTTATTGAACATATACTTAATTAGTAATTAGGTATAAGTATTTAATAATAGTTAAAATGTCTTAAATACAAATAAAAGATAGTGTAAAAATTCAACATATAAAAGCATCTATAATTTACTTCTACAATAAACTATAGTTGATTCAAGAAAAAGTTCAATGCCCAGAAGAACAATTTTAGCGAATATAGTAACCCTTAGAGAATGAAACAAGAACGGAAAAAGATAAAATCAGGTATGTTATCACCATATATACTCATATATATATATATATATATATATATATATATATATATATATATATATAAATTTTGAAAATAAAAATATTAGTTTTATAAAACAAGGAAAAGTTCAAAGTTAAATGTTTCATTATTGATTATACAAGGTTCCTCACATTAGACTGAAAGTTTAGACACAGATTTACAAATTCAATTTCACTTGGGCCACTCTATATATAAGCAAAAATCCAATATATATATATATATATATATATATATATATATATATATATATATATATATATTGGATTGTATCGTATGAAATAATAGATTTTTCCAAAAATTAAAATATACAAAATTATAAGTAAGTTTATTATTTAAAATTAGATCCATTTGCTTCTATTACAATATTTTATCTGGATTATAAGAAAAATGTATTTTTTAAAGCTTTGATTTTTTTTAATAAAATGAATTTTTCAAAAACTTCAATAATGATAGATTGATTAAAAAAGTACTTATTGGATAAAAATGATACTAAGATCGTTTAAAAGTGAAAATATGTCATTGAAATATTAAAAAAAATGAATGTAACAAAATGTCCTATTGAAACTATTCAAGTCGTTATACTGTTATTTGCAAAACATAAGGACAATAAAGATATTTGATAATGTAGATTGGAATGTTATATTTTACATACTCAAGAGAATAAGAAATAAGTATCAAGATAATTGATTATAAGTTTATATAAAATTGAAAATGCGGTTGTTAGATGTGGAAAATCCAAAAAAGGAGAAATTGAGAAAGATGTAAGGCAAGGATTCATATTGTCATCAATTATTATTAATCAAATCATTATTAATTATATACTATTGCTATTGTAGTGGAAAACAAATAAAATTTAGAAAAGATATTGAATGCAATGGAAACAATTCTTTACATCCACTATCATATGAAGATCAATAAAGTCAGTAGTAGCTTTTAAATGATCACTAACAATGGTATACAAGGTACACTTGAAAGATTTTTATTGTTTGGATGATTTTTTATACTAAGATTGGATGGTGAGTTCATTACATATTCTTTTACCAAACACAATGGCAGTTTTAGAAGTACTATTAACTAATTTATATTCATGTAAAGAAATACTAGATTTTTTTAAATATACCACAATGGAAACATCGATTAAAAATAAATAACAAGTCAATTAAAACCCCATTCTGATAAGTATTGTATACAAGAACGATAAAAATTAAATTCACAAAAGACAACAATGATGATACATGTAAGATTCTATAGAATAATTTGACAGTTTACATGGTATAATTTAATGAGTGTTTCAAAAAGTTATAGAAACTATTATTAAATTTTGAAATATGTTTTATTATTACATTTCTATTTTTTTAATTTAAATAAATAACGTGTTAATTAAAAATGGAAAAAATTAAAATAATCTACTATTCAATTTTATATCTCTCATCGTTCTCTATTTATTTTAAAAATATTATAAAAAATTCTTGAATTTTATAACGAATAAATATTTCTCTTTTATCGTTCGTATATTTCGACCGTCCACAAACGAACATTCACTTGGAAACGAATAAAAATAAACGAATATCCTTTCAAGGAATTCACGAGTCACTACTGATACGTGTATATTTATGAACGTATTTCAAAGATATGATGATGATGACGATGATGAATAAGAAGAAGAATCGTGGTATAGCGATGCCGTTCCAGCAACGTCCTTTGAAAATTAGTCGAAATCCGAACACAGCGAGCGGGAAAAACGGGCGTACAGTGTGCCAGTATTCGGTTGAATGTAACCGGCAACTATTCTAAAACAAACAGTAATTTGGCACAGCTTCAAGAAGACATGATGTATTCACACAAGTAAAGTAATTCTAGAAAATCTTCTCGGTTCGTACAAACTGTGTAATTCCAATTTACAATTTCCTTCCTTCGTCAAGTACTTGACTCAAACTATGCAACGGAGTGCCAACGAATTAGGTAATATTATTATAGACTGACAATAAGAAACGCTTGACTCTTCATTGTGTATGTCTGAACGTATGTATGGATGTATATGTATGGATAAATGGATGAATGAATTTGTGTTTAAGTGTGTTGAAGTGAAACGGCGAGTGCATTCAGTGAAGACATCACATTCAGTCGGCCGTGTTCACCAATGTAATTTGCATTTAATGTGCTGAATGTGCAATATAAAAGTCAGAAGTTCAGAATATACCTCGTTATGTGTCTAGGGATTTTTTTCTTTGCCTTATTCTTAAATTATGTCAAGATAGCGAGATTGCCGCGAATTGTATGCAAAGTGAATTATTAAATTAAATTATTTTATGTAATTATAGTCCTTGGTAATGTTTTTACTGTACAGTAGATTTTTTTTGCTTCATTCTACGCAAACTTAATTACTTTACAAGTAGAATAAGATGCTCATATTCTCTAAAGTAACGTATGTTACAAACTTAACTTTTAAACATATTAAAAAACCGCTAGTGTAATTGAATTCTGTTATATTTGCGAAACATAATTCCACTTTTCTAAGACGAAACTACATATAGATAATGTAACTTTAAAATTATACTAAATAAAATTATCTACCAAGAAGAATGATTACCCACTACTTAAAAGCTTTGTTTCTAAAACTATTTTAATTACACTTACAAATTGTTGCAAGAAAAATATGGGAGTAAAATAAAATAAATATTTAAAACACTAAAAGGAACAAAATATGTATAGTTATTTTTAAATTATATAAGGTAAATATTAAAATACAAATTCATTTGTATAAACACAAATGTTTTATGCAAAGACTAAATAGATATAAACGATTTTTCATTATTGTGGTTATATAAAGAGTTCATATTTACCAAAAACGACTTCTCAACAAAATAGTTTGTAAAAAAACGATACAAACTAAAAGTGATAAAAATAGTATTATATATGTTTAAACTTATTTAAAAAACATTATATTAAATGCAATGTGTATATATATATATATATATATATATATATATATATATATATATATATATATATATATAAGGGAAGTTGAATATTATGAAAGTTTCAAGGAGACTATAAAGTTTATTACATTTTGAATATTATTTATAATAAAAATTATTTTAAATAAACAATATAATTGTTGTTAACAACATTTCGTATAATATTAATGCCATATTAAAAATTCATCAATAATTAAGATATTTATTTTATTAAAAAATATTGTTTAAATTATTGAACAATATAAGAGTAAATCATAATATAAGATTTATTATAGATTTTATAAAGATCCTATAAAAATCCATTATAAACCAGAGGTATAAAAATTATATATATATATATAATAGACGAATAGATAGATAGATATATTATGTTTATAAAATTGATAAACTTTAATTATTATTAATTTTTATTGCTAATATACATATAACTAAGAAAAGTATAGATGTATTATTGTATAAATAAAAAATATACTATTTTTAGTACAAGATAAAATATTTTAAATCTTATCAAAAATGAAAAATCATTTAGAAATACAGGAATAAAAACATACCTGAAAAAAAATATTATATTAGTAACAATTCTTTATTGTAACACATATTTTAAAAATTATGATTGTATAAAAAGATAATAAAATAATTTGACTGAGTCTGTTTTTTCTCTGATCCAAATAAATATTTTCAACAATATTTTATTCTAAAATAATTTATTTAAATGAAATATATATATATATATATATATATATATATATATATATATTCTATTGATATTTTTATACGTTGTATGTGTATAAAAATTAGCTATAAATAAACAAATTAAAATATATAAATTGTATCTTTTTTTAAGATCAACTAGATGCTTCAACAAGCGAGGTTAATTGAGAAATGACATTGACTGTCAATTATCACAAATTCAATTAAACCAATGGGCCATTTATAAAGATTAATATACACGAAATTGGTCTAACTGTAAACGATAATGATAATTAATGGTTTTTAAATTCCTCTGAATTCAATTTTACAATTTAATTGAAATGTATTTAGATAAATTTTTTGTTTATAAAGTATTGAATTATTGTATAGATTTCTCTTCAAGTATAATTATTTCATTTCAAAATACACGTTATGTTTTCATATATCTTATAGTACGGTTTCATTTTTTGATTTTTGGGAACGAAGATATTAATTATTTCAAATAGTTTAATTTATATATATATATATATATATATATATATAAAACTGAATTTTAATTACTAAAATTAAAATTAGTCATTAATATATCGAACATTAATAAATTACATACTTAACTGAATAATTTAAAATAATTTGTAAATATGATGAGGAAATATATATTAAAATAGATGAATAAAAAACATTTATTAATTTTTCAATTTATATTTTCAATATTTTTACTTTTTATACTATGATATATTTATAAATTAAAATAATTTAAATAGGTGCACATATATATTTCAATTTATACACACTCATATATAAACATATAAATTTACGAAGTATATATGTATTAACATACAGATATGACGTTTGAATGTTTTATATGACCTTTATTTTAAGTTTCTTATATTTTTCACTTATATTTTTATATTTAAACATGTAGTTTATATATATTCATATAAAATTTTAATATAACAGAATTTAATAAAGTTCTAACCTTTATTAAAAATAAACTAACAATTTGATTTTCATAAAAATAAGTTTATATTAAATTTCATTACAAGTTCAGAAAATAAAAATAGAACGTGAAACTTTTAACGTGTATTTTATTTCAAAAGTAAATTTCACTGTTATATACTTTTTTCAACACATAATTCACTAGTAATTAATTTAGATATAACTGATTATAAAGTTGTTATTGATCGTATTATATGATTTAAAAAATAGATAAAAAGGGCTAGATATATATGTATAGAATATATGTTTTTATTTGATTCATAACTACATTCGAAAATTAAAATTGAATTAAAACTGGTCAGCAAATGGAAATTGATACATTTAATTAACAAAAAGGGTTCCTTTTTACGTTAACAAACTCATGTATGTTATTTGGGAAGAACAAAACATTTCAATTATTATGATCGATCACGAAACCGTATCGAACATACGAACTTTTTGAATAGAATTATCCCCTGCGAGCATATGTTAAACTTTGTTTCAAGCTCATTTAAAGAGAGGTGCAAATGGAATTTTATTTAAAACCATATTAGTTATCAAATATATACATATATATATATATATATATATATATATATATATATATATATATATATAAGGCCCAGGAAAAGACCTATGGATGTCTCTTCCTAGATATCTGGATATATCTTTTCTTGAGCTTTATGTACATAAAGGTCATGAAGAAACTTATGAATAGATGGAAAATATATATAAGAAAATACGTCAAAATGGAGTGGAAAAAAAAGAATTGGATCAATCTAAATAACAAGTTTTATAAGAGGTCTTCATCCAGCAGTGAATAGAAAAAGACTAATGAAGATGATGATGATTGTACATTACATATATAATAAATAACATTTAAGTGACTCTGTAATTTCTTTTTTAAAAAAAATAATGGCCGATAATTATTTTCATGTTACTCAATTATAATGGATAAACAATTGTTTAAATTAATATTGTAAAAACACATTGAAAAAAATTTTAGTGATGTATTAAATATCAATCAATAATCAGATATTATAAAAAGAGAAACTGAAACGAAAAAGTTTACAAATAAAAAAAAATATTCAATTAAAATTAATGTCTCGAAAATCGATTACAAAAATTGATTAAAACACGACGAAACTTCTTCGAGTATATTTTTAAGTAACCCTAGGAGTACAATTGTGTTGTCATGAAATGTGGAACGGTTGACGATGTGAAAAAGTGTGAGGAAGAGGAACACATTCGAGGTGGTGTCGTGAAGTGGCCACAACCCGCAGAGCGTTCGTGTGATTTGTAGGCCAGCGTCGTGACACTAGACACATTCCACGAAGCTGAACAGATATATAGAGATAGCCCTCTCCGCTCGATAAATACCATTGATAAATGAGTTATATGTAAGCGAGAGCAAGGGACACCCTTATATCTATACAATGGCATCGAGTGAAACGGCTAACAAATATCAAAAGATAAGTATCGGAAAAAATATGTAAATTTATACGCGTGAATGAATGGGCAGAGTTTTATGGCGCTACAAATAAACGATAGAGACATTAAAAAAGCGGTATGTATTTTGTATATTTCGAACATGTAATGAAACCAAAATATTTATTTGTTACTTTTTTATCTTTTAACGTTTATTGGTACGAACGTTTATAATTTTAAATATTTTCAAGCAGACACATTTATCGTTTAATTCAAATATTATAAAAATATCAATAAAATTAATTGAATTTTCTTCTCAGAATGTGAAACGAGTAGCCAGTTAAGTGGGTCAACCGTAAATATTGCTTTATGAATATAAATTTATCATACGATTAAATTTTTATACAAAAATAAATATTACATTGATATATTCAATTAACTATTAATTATAAAACATTAAAGCATTTTATAAAAATATTATATATATATATATATATATATATATATATATATATATATACTCGTATATATATAAACAATCATTTAGTAAATATATATATATGATAGATAAAATATCATTCAAATATGAATGATTAAAAGTAAATTGAAATTTATTGTTAAAACTACACGTCTCGTACAAGTGTGTATTCAATCTTAACGATTTACCGAATCTTTGCATATATATCACAGATGACAGTGAATTTCTTGATTCGTCGGGATATGTACAAAGCTATCTCAGCTCAAATATTAAACTTGGAATAGTGAACTTGTAAAATGTTTGCATAAATTATATGACTGTCTACATATACACCGTAACCTATGACGCGCAATGTTTGCAACAATATATAGTAGATCCGCTTTAAATTATTGCCCTGGCGTAGTCAAATTCAAACAATTCTTAGTCATATAACGTACATCAAATATATTTATATATATTTATGGCTGTGTGTGTATATATGTATGTAGGAATACGTGTGTGTATTGTATAATGTAATATTTTTTGAAAATAATACAAAAAAAATCTTTTATAACATTTTTAAAATATTTTAATTATTTATATACACACACACACACTATGTTGTAAAAAATTTATCAAAGGTATTTTTTTGGTATTATTTTTCTAGAAATATTACAATGTTTATACAATACACATACATGTATTCCCACACACGTGTTTATATATATATATATATATATATATATATATATATATATATATATATATATATATATATATATATATATGTATGTATGTATATATGTATATATCTGATCACAAAAGATCAAACAAAAAAATACATTTCAGAATATAAAATATTGTTTACATAGTGATATATAACAGAATATAGATAATAAATTATTGTACTTGACACTAAGAATATCATCTAGTATATTTATATATGTTATATTGTTGAAAAATGACGAGTTAAAAAAATTACGGAAACCATTCAAATAAAAGATTGTCGTACAATATTTATTTTAGCTTTTTGTTTACTCCGGTCCCTCAATACGGTTTGCAATCAGAAAGTTTCCTGCCGGACCGATAACTTGGTTTAGAATTCTGAAGTGATTTCCGTCGGTTGTTTGAGTTGGTTGGTTTAAGTTTTCTTGATACAAGAAAACCCTCTATTCATATATATATATATATATATATATATATATATATATATATATATATATATATATATATATATATATATATATCTAGACACAATGAAATAATGGTTCAACAAATATGTCTTCTTTAATGTTTCAATAAATAAGATTTTTAAAAATTTGATTGTAGTAAAAATATTTAGTATTTATTTTTAGTATTTATAAATCCTATATATAAATGTTTATAAATAGAATTTTTATTCAAGCATGATAGAACTTTAAATTAAATTCCTATCAAAAGTTCTATCTAAAATAATATGTTCATATTAAATGCAAAAGTTTACATATAATTAATGTTCTTTTATTGCAATATTAGCAAATATTAATGTTCTTTATATAGCTAGAAAAATAGCACTATCATCTCTAATTAAAAACAGAATTTACAATAGTTGTATTTTTAAATAAAATTCAAGATTAGTGTCTAAAAATATTATGTATTAGGAATTATATAAAAGTTTTAAATAGGAACACATATCCTAGGTATTATAAAAAAAAAATATTTATGATATGTTCGGAGAGAATACTGTGTCGAACTCAACCTCTGAAAAGATGGTTCAATAAATTTAAATACAATGATTTCGACCCCAATCATAGTTCATGCTGTTAACAGTCTTCTGATATTAACAATGTGTGCAATTTGGTGGATATAAACTTGCAAATTTTACAAGAAGATGTTATTGAGAAGATAAACTTTGATAGATCGACCGTATTTCCGCATTTAAAGAAATTTAAATACAATTTGATGTTCAACGTTTATGTGCCTCATTTACTGACAGAAAAGAATAAAATGTACTAAGTATCTTCTCATTTCATTTTAATAAATTGACTAAATATTGAAAGTTTTTGATTCCCTTAGTTAAAAGATAAAAAAAAATCCAGTTCGATAATTTAGAATGTAAATTGTTTTAGAGATAAATCAGGGTTGGCAAAGTATACCAAAAAATTAAAAAGTGATGATGCCTGTATTGTGAGTTTGTAAGAATGTATCCCATTACGATTTACTACCCCCTCCCCACCGAAAAATTATATAAATATTATCAACAATTGGACAAATTAAAGATATAAATATAAGAAAGTTGTAATTTTTGGATGATTGTTAAGATGTTATGTTCCACTTTCATAATGAAGCAACAAAAACTCAGGCAGTAAATTGGAAAATAAGACATCAGTAGTATTCCCATAAAATCTTTTCATTACATTATCATCAATTCTGTTCTTATAGTTAGAAATTAAATAGGAATAATTTAAAATATTTAAAACTCTGAAAATTCACATTTCCTCTTTTTGAGAAGTCTTCCATTATATTAGAAGCTTTCAAAAGTTATTAGAAAATGGGAAAAAGAAAGAAGTGAATATATAAATCGTTTTAAATAAAATAATCTGTATTTTTGATAACGAAATATATATAAACCAATAAAATATATATATATTGCTTTTTTAAATGTGTAAAAAATACCATACGACAAAAAAACATAAAGAAAGATTAATATATATTCAGCAAATTTACAGGTAAGTAGTCAATATTTACGATATTTGAATGTAAATATTTCTAAATTATTTCTTGACAGTAAATAAGATTGAATGAATAAATTTATTTAAGTTTGTAACGAAAATAAATATTTTTTAAAAAATCTAGAAAAGTCTTATACGGCTGTTATTCTTAGTAGAATTACATATATAAATCATTGCCAAAAATAACTGATAGAAAATCGAATAAGACACAATGTAATAGAAAATTGTGTCCGTATGTAGATCAGCACTTTTGTCCGAAAGTAACAAACTAACAAATTTATGTGCAAGGAAACGCGCCGAATGAAATTGAAATAAGACGAAAGTAAAGCGAAAAAAAAACAACAACGTTAAATATAATAAGAATACGAAGAGAAAATGCTGAATAAGCATTGAAGAATGAGACCAACGTCGGAGTGTAAAAGACAAACAGTATTATGTGTGCTGGAAAGACTGATTTATAGGAACGCGGTGGTGAAAAAGACGACACAAGATGATCAAGATAACGTGGATGTGGGACGTAAGAAGGGCTGTGTACCCGGTGGGTGGCTGTTTTATAAAATAAGACAATTCGTCGTCAGATAAGGAAAGTCTTATTGTTACAGTATCTGACGTCTCTTATTGTTATTTGGACGCCGGTACGTGTCTAAAAATCACATATTTGTTTATTGGCGTCACTATTTTCTTTCTTCTCTTCACTGGCTCGGAACACTTGCGGAGATACAGTTCATTATTTCTCTTGTTTATTATCGTTCAGGCTTTTTTTCAAAAAAAGAAGAAAAAACGAGACAAAACGTTTATTTAATTGTAGCGTTAAATTAACTTTTACGTATTTTTCATTAAACATTAATTATTAACGTGTAAGCGGTATTTCCGGTTTACGAATTACGTACATTAATTCTGGTGTTAGTTAGAAATGTACTTATTAGTATATTTCTGATCCATTGATGTTAAAAATGATTTTTAAAGTCACACATTTTATACAAATTATCATAATAAATCACTCACAAGATCCTTTAAGAGTTCAATAATAATTATTGTTCACTTAATTCGTTGATACACATTTCAATGGCCATGTTATCATAGTCAAAGTGCTGTATTATAAAATTTAGACTATTTTTTTAATTGAAGTTTAATTTTATTTAAATTTTTTGTTGTTTCTATTCAATACCTTTCCAACTAATTGTCTTAAAAAAAGCAAAATGTGAAGTTCTAAAAAATTACATTATACTTTAAATTTCTAAATATGAAGATTCTTTCCAATATTTTTTTTCTAATAAAATAACATAAAATTAAATTCATTATATATTAAAATATTTTTTTTAAAAAATTGTATTTATTGTGAAATATTTTACAATAAAATAAATTACATTGTAAATAATCAGTATGCAATAAATGGCAGTTGTGTAATTATTTAGTAAATTTTACGGTTTTTAATGAGAAATAATGAATAGATATTGAGGCAATTTTTCAAAAATCTGTTATACCAATTTTTTATCCATATTAAATATTGTTTTAAGATAGTAAACATTTGAAATAATATGCATGTCAACAATGAATTTAACGTCTATTCCGTTGATTAATATTACCAGTTGGGTAAATATTTCTTAACAAAAAGATAGTTCCAGTGTAAGAGGTTTTGGTATAAGTACGCCAGTGTGACATATAACCAACTTCCGCACTAGCTAGCAAAAAACATCGCTTCCTCTCAGAGACAACAAACTGTTCTGGATGTGAAATGATTGTTGTGGTCACACACACACAAACATATCATGAATCACGTGTACAATGTGACTGTTCGTTTTCCACAATCAGATATTAATAAAAAAGGTGAAGGATTGCAACTGTGCTAGTAACGTACAGTTATTTTTATTACAGAAAAAAGAGGTCATAACTACAGTTTATGTGTTTATATGTATTTATCTACATTGTACAGTTCCCCTTTTTTATTTAATATTTTTCTGAGAATATAGTAGAAAATAAATGAAATTCGGTTAAAATGTTTTTCAGTACAAATTCTCTTTTATGTCGATTTCTATGTGAGAGCTTTTTTAATTAAGCTTCTTTATCAAACTGACTTAATTTGTTATAAAAAATCATCAGAAAAAGAAATAATATTGAATGTCATATATATATATATATATATATATATATATATATATATATATATATATATATATTTATATGTATATTTAATTTTAAAATATTTTTCTAATTCAAGTTCAATACAAATTCTATGTCAGAATTCTAATGTTTATATACGAGTATAGAATGACTGAAAAAAATATTTTTGTTCTTCTGATGGTTATTTTATTATAGAATATTTTTTTCAATTCAATTTCAATATAAATTCAATTTTAGAATTTAAATTTTATATACGAGTTTAGACTGACTGAAAAAATATTTTTTTTTCTAATGTTTAATTTATTTTAGAATTTTTTTTCCAATATTAAGTACACTTTTTCACATTATTTGAACAAGTGGTAACGAATATATTAAATGTAAAATAATTTTATAAAAAAATTGTAAATATTTAATATATGAAAAATTATAATTTAAATTTTTTAAAGTATTATTCATGGTCGATATTAATTAAAAATTGTAACATACTTCCCTGGAAAATTTAATTTAAAAATTATGTCATTTTTTCTTCAAGTCATAAAAGTTAGTATGTTTTATGTTTATGCATTTCAAAAACTTCGCGGTTTTTTTATTACTAATCTAAAAGTGCGGAATATTATCTCCAGGATAATAAATGGTACAAGACTGACAAGCAGGTTGTGGTAAAAGTATAATTTTGTTACTTATGACCGAGGTTAAGAACGACCATTTATCGTTGACAAGGGTGACCTCATGATGAGAAGTAATCACAAAGTTTGCTAAGAACAGTTGTTATGTGTTTTGGGTGAAAATTAATTCTTAATTATTATTTCTTACGTCTCTTTTGTACGTTTTATACATTCTTTCTTATACATTATTACTTGTTTGTGTAATTACTTGCCTTTTATTATTTATACTAATACAATTTGTAAGGTAATATTTAGTAAATGTACGGACGGATGTAAATGTAACATTTTCACGTTATAAAAACAAATAACATTTTTTTTAATTCTACCGAAATATAAAAAGTTTAATATCTTGAAATTAAAAGTGAAAAAGTTCATTTAAATGTTAATAAATTTCACAAGAAACTTTTGATGTTTCTTTTCTAAGATATTTTGAATTAAAGTGAACATTTAAAAATTATATTTAAAAATAAAAACATCAATATATATATATATATATATATATATATATATATATATATATATATATATATATATATTAAAAAGAATAAAATATTTAAAATATTCTTTTTGTTAAACATCATGCTGTGAAAAATAATTTCTTTTCTGTTCAAACAAAGAAATCTAAAAATATATTTATATCAAAATTGATCAGTGTTATATAAAATTTATTGATTTTATGTACTTTTGAATTTTTGTAATAAGGACAAACACAAACAATATACATCAAATTATTTTAATGATTGAATTGTAGACATTAAAAAATATTTACACAATAAAGAATAGCACGTTATATTTCTTCAGAAAAAATATACGTTACACATAATAATTAAAAATAAAGGCCCTAATTTTTAGCAAATAGATTAATACTTATAATATTTTTTTCAAATAAATTTAATAAAATAAAAGGAATAGAACTCATTGCATCCAACTATTAAAACAAATATGACGAAATGTATTTAAAGTTCAATGAGAAAATTATTATCATCGTATTTATTTAAAAAATTCGTTTATTTGCGTATCGTCGTTAGCAAATCTATGTTCAATATTCAGTTGCAATCTGTAATTAGGTTTAATGGAAGCTACAGCGGAAAACTCAATTTCACACCAGTGGGATGTGAAAAAGGAAGAAATATTTAAATTAGCTTCCTGCTTAAAAGTGAATACTGTACAAAAATATCAAACGAAAAATAAAACAGTGAACATGAAAAAGTTTAAAATGTTTTTTTTTTAAAAAAATACTATGTACGTTTCTAATGTAAATTAGTAAAAGACTTCTTTTTCTTTCTCTCACTTTATATATATATATATATATATATATATATATATATATATATACACACACAAACATACATTAACTCACAAATGATCTGAATATTTTGAAAATAAATCTTAATGAATAATTATGATAACTTTGTTTAAACAATTTTTTTTTATATAACATTGTAGAAGATATTGTTCGGAAAAAGCAATACTTCATTACTACGTTGACTCTGCAATGTTGAAAAAACCTTATCAGGAGGCTTTACTCCACTATCACATTTCGACAGTACAGGATATTGAAAAAATGTACAATAATTATTTATTGTTCATTTTGTTTATATGGTTTTGCTATCAAAACACCCATCGACATTTAAATAAAGAAAGTGAACAATAAATAATTATTAAACAAAAAACTTTTTCAATATCTTATGGTATTGGAGAGATATAATTCATTTGTATGAAAATTAATTTACAACAATTTCAAAACAAAAAATAGTATCTAGTTTCCTTGTCATAAATAAGAACAGGTGAGATGTATTGATAAAAAAACTTTTTTTTAAAAAAACATAGAGGAAATAATCGATTTCATAATATACGAATTTGAACTAAAATGAGAGCATTCTATTTTTACTCCCCTGTTCACTTTATCCATAAATGTTCCTCTAATGTTCCCAGATATACATAGTTTTAAACTTTTTCTATTTTTATTTCTTTTAATTTTATATATATATATATATATATATATATATATATATCTATATATATAAGTATATATATATAAGTATATATGTATATTTATTTAGTTGTAGTGAGGCCTAGTTAACTAAGCCTCAGACTCCATTAATAGCCATTCTAAATTATTATAGATATTATAATTTTTTTAAGTTAACAATTACCTTATTATTCATTTTCTTAAGATTTTCAAAATAAATAAAAGCCAAAATACAAAACGTACGTTTTCATTTACAAATTGTTTGGGCAACAACTAAATCGATTTCGTCTGAACGAATATTTGTCAAATAAAAAGAATTTTAATAAGTTAAGTTGTGTAAAATAGACTCTTCACCTCATCGACACAAACACATTTCAAAATAAATGAAAAAAGAGAGATGGTCCAGATGAAATTACGAATGAAAGTGTGTCTCACAAGGATTCCACTGTATCATAAATGAATCTCGTTCGAAGAAAGTTAGTGCGGATAGGGAAAAAAAGGCGAAAGTTTGATACGATTGAAACGGCTACGTCCACAGAGCGTATCTATCCTGGTGTGTCCCAGAAGGAGCACGATACAAGTCATTACCCAGTAGAGAGAACGCGCGCGTCATTCGTGGACGCACACAAAACTTTTCTTCGGTTGATTTTTACGCGCTAGTGAAACTTAATCCGCGGTCGGCGCGGACGACTCGTCTTAAAAGTTTGCTTTCCGATGAGTTTTGGATTATCTTTCAGTTTATTGAGACTTTTATTTTTGTGATGGCGGCGTGCGGTGTCGGTTTACACTCGGTTGAACTGCATAGTTACGCCAATTCATTCCGGCCGTGTATCGATTCAATCATTCGACTGCTTGGTCCCCATGTTTTATGTATATATCTGTTCAATATATTGTACTTCGTTTACTTTCATTCAGTTTTTACAAAGTTGCCATCTTTGTAAATGATTGGAAAATGTTTTCTTTCTGTTTAAATATTTTTCAGATAAAATAATCTCAATAACAGTTTATTTTTTTATTGATATCCTTGTTTTAGATTTATCATTTATTTTGCACAAACATTCTTGTTTTTATATTCACACATTCCCTTTTTGAAATTATTATAATAATAAATGTACAATATAAATTTTAATCAAATTATCATTTCATAATTTCATAACTGTAAATTATGAAATTATGAACATTTTAGATAATTTAAACGATACTATTTACATTTTACCAATATAATCAAACTACATTCTAATAAAATAGTCAAATAGAAACTACGTATTGTTTTTCAAAATTTATTTAATAATATTTATAAATGCTATTTATTGAATTTTGTAAAAAAAACTACTACCATTATTACTAAGAGTAACTTTTAAAATTATATTTATAACTTTTATTTATTTATAAATAGTTTAAAAATAATTAATTTAAATATTTTGTAATTTCAAATATGATTCAATGTTGTATTTAAACAGCAAATTGTTTTTTGGTAAAAAAAGGACTGGAGTAAAAAAATAAAAACGGATATTGTATAATGAACCGATTAGAGAATGGAATAAATAAAAAAGTATTACAACCAACAAAATTAAATACTTTTTTGTAAGTACATACAACGAGAAAAAAAGTAATGAAGAAAATAATGATTATTTAAATAAACTCCAATTAAGTCAGTACATTAATCACCATTTACGTAAAAAATGTCCTAGTCGTCGACAAAAAAATAAATGTCGATAATTTCGACCACGAATAATAATAATAATAATAGGAAAAAAAACGCAAACAGTGTATTAAACGAAAATAACTCGCTGTCAGCCCATCGAAGATTTGCAGCTGAAATTTGATGAAGGTGTAGAAGGAGGCAGCATAAATTTTGGTGGATGTGCGCGGTTCGTGATCGTGATTAATACGTACAATAAAGTATACGGTTTTAATGAAGCAGATGAAGCGTGCGATAGATGCTTGCTGTAATGAGAGACTTCGAGATGGCTGCAGCATCAGAATAGAATCAGCCGCAGTCGTCGGCGACGCTTCTGCTTACTTTCTGCCAGTGCTGGTTGGCGCGATGACGTTATTCTTCTTCATCATTTTCTTCACTCGAATACTATGAGAGTTGAATGAGGGTCCACCCTTGGGGACAACAAATAATAAGATCAATACTTTCAGTTACATCGAGCTTAACAGTGTGTGTCTATTTTTTTTTCCTTCTTACGTTTTTTTCTCGTCACGAATATTTTGTATTTTTATTTAATTACAGTTATTAAAAGAATTGTATCCATATGATATTATATCAATTAATTTCATATTCGATTATTAATTATATATAGATTTTATAAAAGAGTTAACATATTTATTAAATTTTAAAATAACTTCGGTTTTTGTTCATTTATATAGCGTCATCCAAATGTGAGACCTAGATTTGTGTTTTATTAAAAAGAAATAAACGAAATTATACACATGTATCCCTATACACCACCCTACACACATGTTTTATTTTTAATAAAACACAATGACTATAGTATTTTTTAATTATTATATAATTTACTTATGTACTATAATTATAACTGCTTAATATAAATAAATATATCTAGTACTTAAAATTACACTGATCATCTATTATGAATAAAAAATCATAATAAAAAAATTTTTTTAAAAAAAAAACATTAATATGGAAATATTATTTTATAAGATTTATACCAAAAAAAATTTGATTTAGTGTAATATTATACAGATATTTGACATATGTTTGAGGTTATTTTTTTTTTTTTTTTTTGAAAAAAAACATATTTTCCTCACTAAATATTTCATTTTCTTACTACCCAACTGTTATTTGCAGCTGCTTTAGGAATCTCAAAAGCTGAATAATAAATAAAATGGAACTTGTCTATATCATCTGCTTGTTTATTATTTTTAAACATTTATTTACCTATTTTTATTGACAAAAATGTTATTTGATATTAAAATAGGTGTAAGTATACACATTAAGATGACAAAAAAATATATAAATAAAGATGAACAAATTGCATACTGACAGAAGGTAGATATAATAAACAAACGTATTTTCATTAGACACATGGAACAATTTAACTGTTTAAGACAACCACCCACCGTTTATTAATTAAGAAAAGCTTATATTATATTCTAAACAAGCAACAACGGCGAATAATGGCTGTAATCAATACGGTCCATCTGAGTGTTGGGGCCACCCACGATTAGAATCAACAAATTTGTAACCGTGCTTATTCTTCGAATAACATGCATGAAGCCATGCCGGCCTACTGCCCGCTGTTCACTCACAGAACAGGTTTATAATATACATATATATGCGCAGCTTGCGAATTTATTTGGCAATTACTTCGGAGAGATAAATTTCTCGAGTGTAGCTGGCTTAATGTACGCGTAATACTTATTCGACGGAATGCAGTTAATTGTACATTGTTTAACACTAATTACGGAATATTAAAAGTTTGTTTTGTTTTTAATTTGGAATACAAGTGCAATAATTTTAATTTCATGAAACGTAAGCTGTATTAACAGGATATATTTTATTTATACGTTTGAGTTGTATGCTACACAGATATAAAAATAATAAATAAGTATATGAATTACTACTTACAAATATTTATTGGATTAAACCAAAATTTCATTCGAGTTTCAATCAAAAATCAAACTTGTAGGTAAAAATGATACATAACTTCATTCAAATAAGTATTTTTAATTTTTTCAACAAATTACAGCCTTTTTCCATACAACTTTATTGATCTATCAATATAAAATTTATTCACTTCCAAATATTTAAACCCTTTATCCTATAGACTATTTTAAAGTGACTAAAATAAATGGCAACTCAAAATTGCAATAACACTGGTCAGAAATGATTTTGTTAAATGTACAATTTTATTTACTTTTATGGATTTTTTAAATACTTATTTTAATCTGAAGTCAAAATTTTTCTATCAAACGATATTTTTTAAAAAAACAGATCTTATTTTTCACAAAAATACTACCCTTGGACTTTTATAGCATGTCTTAGTGTACCTTTACCTTTTTACAGCTCACTGATTTAAATTTATATCATTTTAAGTATATTTAAAAAAATATTTTAAAGTAATATCATTCTGTATTGATTTTTTTATTTCCGCGGAATAATTATAAAATATACCTTTTTCAGTTTCAAAGAGAAAAAAAGCAATCAATTATATAGGGTAGTTTAACTAATATTAAAAGGTTTAGATTTATATTTAATTGCTTACTATTAGTCACATTTGAACCATCCTATATATATAAAATACCATATTGGAAATTGGAATTAAATGAGTAAAAATTTAAAAAAAATATAAAACTTAAAGTAATTAAATGTTCTCTTTTTTAATAAACAGTATTAAGAATCTAAAAAGAAAATTAATTATTTATATAGAACTAATTGCATTTAAATTATAAATAATATTTTTTTAGTGTTTATTAGTAAACAATATTATGTTTAAAAAATAGTTTTACATTTTTACATAAATTGAATATATATTATTAAATATATTTATAATATGTGTGTGTATGTGTAAACAGTATAATATTATTTCAGAGGTATGTAATTGTGGTTAATTAACCAAACATTAAAAAGTATGGTTTTAAAGACTGATTATATGCACAAAGAACGTATGTTTTGACCATATTAGATTAAATACTCAATAGTGTAACTTCATAAATACGATGAGTCACGTCCCTTGACCATATACACGTTCGACAATGTGAGGGAAGTGTTAAAATAACTGGTGATGAAGCCAACCGGCAGAAAAATCCTCATTCGGGAAATGGAAAAACGCTGTCAAGTACGTATACGGGTTCACTTCGAACCTACGACCCATATCTAGTACGATATCAGAACAATATTGCCAGATGGCCCCCCGCTGAACATCAATACGATAAAGTATAAGTAGACGTACGATCATCGAGACGAAGAAGAGAGACAATCGTATATCGTATAAGCGAACATCACGACATTCTTGTTCAACGCAAACATATTTGATCGGCTTACAGTTAAATTCAAACATTGGCATATGCATGGGTGTTCCGAATAAAAGTGAAAATATAGAAAATTGGAGGCGAATACGAAAATTGAATGTAAACCGAATATGTTAAGGGGAATATACATATATACTTTGGGATACCAATTGGGGTTGTCGGTGGTATTTGCATACTCTGGCATACGATTGTCTGCAAATAAAGTTATTTTGGCATGTACGAACACATGTTCCATACGTTATTGTGGCGAGTTTGTTCTCTTTCTATAAGTTTTTTGTCTTATATACAAAAGTTTTGTGTTTTAGTTTTGTATAAGTTAACCTTTACTACAATACTTGGTGAAGATTACATCTGTCTTTATCTCTGCTACTTATTACCTACTTGAAAAAAACTAAAAATATATATGGTTTTCATAAGAAGACAAGAAATATCCATTTACACACTAGCAATACACACACACACACACACACACACATATATATATATATATATATTTATATATGTATATGTGTGTGTGTATGTGTGAATATAAATGAATCAATCGCTATCTAATATTTTTTTTAGAATTAACAGTAATGTATATATATTTCAATGTATATTTGTATATATTTTTCAAAAATGTTTGGTAAATAAGTTTAAAAAACATTTTCTATTTCATAGCTGAATTTTTCAAACGCATTCAATAATATAGCAAAGGATTTTTAACTTATATCTTTTATAAATCTAATATATATATTATATAAAATCCAAAACTATTTACAACTGTACTAATAGAATAGTTTAATACACAAAAACTGTCTTGAGATTACCTATATTAAAAAAAAAAGTTTAACAAATTTACAGATCCAAAAATTGAATAAAATGAGTACAAATAAAAGAAAATAAAAACTATATGTATTTAGAGCAGCTCAGTAACATCAAATAAATATTAGTAGATATAAAGAAGAGAAAAATTAAATTGGTTGATCAAATATTGCTTCATGTTTGAAGAGAAAGTTTTTGATTGATGAATCTTGTATATTCTCTCTGATAATAGTGAAAAATGTGTCTTCAATTTCAATATAAATCAATGTTTCGAGTAATGTAAGCAAACAAGGAAAGATACATGTTGTAAAATAACATGTAGAATTAGAATGTGAAATGAGTAGAATCGAAAATAAATAAAATTTTTGAAATTATAATAAGGGTGAAAAAATTCAAATAGAAATAAACCTAGTAGACTAAGTTGAAAAAAATACTAGAACAATAAAAAATATTGATTAGGAATTCAGAAATAATAAAAGGGGTCAAGAATAAATCTACAGACGTTGAAGAATTGAAGAGAAAGATATTGGATTGCTGAAATTGAAGTTTCGTGAAAGGCTTTCAGTGTATAGAAAGAGGTTAATTTTGTATATACACAGTGGGCATTTTCACACTAGTCAACATGCATACAGTATTCACGGTCCATTACCACTTGTTTCACATGCTCTTACCAGAAAAATATTTTTTTAAGTGGGGGAGTTTGTTGATAAGAGGGTGTGAGACGAGCGGTAATGGGCGTGAATACTGTATGCATGCTGACTAGTGTGGAAAGGCCCAGTGTCTCATTAGAAAAGTACACTTATCAGAATTCAAAAAAACATCATCGCTCATTCAAAAAAATTCGTTTTATTTCAAAATTGAGTTGTGCGCTCCTGATGGGACACCCTATAATAATGTTTTATAACTGTAAGACGAGTAAAAAACAATAAATATTTTCTTAAATAGATATTTTTAAAATCGACTATATATAAATATATATACGTATCGAGTATTGAAAATACCATATTTATGATTTATTACTAATAAATTCTCGTATTAGCTTATAAAATAGTATCATCGAGTATGAAAATGAATACAAGGAAAAAATATTATCTTGTACGATTCGATATCCGTTTTATCTGTTGGCTTTTTGCCAAACCATCCGTTTTATTCACATGAAGCGAATCGCTTTCCGTTCAGGAAATTTAAGTCTCTTATTAAATCGGAAATGCACTGTTTGGTTCTTTCATCAACTGACAAATAATCGTGTCGTTATTTGTGTTTTCCATCAGATCATATTGGTCAACTATATTTGTAACGCGTGACTGGCTTTTTTGTGTATATAAACATTATGTCTCGTTTTAATCAAACGAAATAGAAAATGCACAATCAAATTTTATTAGATCGTATATTCATAAAGTCATATATATATATATATATATATATATATATATATATATATATCTATTACATAGTATAAAAAAAACATTTCGTGTGGTAAATAAAAAGATATTTTATTGAGCGAAACGTCGCACAATCAATATTTACGAATAGATCTATCGTATATAATTTAACAAATAACTACGTAAGCAATTCATTCCCATTCCCTTACCTCAATTTATATAACTAGTTGTGTGCAAAATACATTTCATCCGATTTCCGAAGAACATCCGATTTAGTTACTGTCTTCTTACTCCGACTTAGTTAATTGTTTATATCAGCATAGTTGATTTATAAACAGAAATTATAATTAACTATTCAGTTTTGTTAAACAGACTATTTGAATTAAATCAATATTGAAGCAAGCAATTTTCAATATTAAATTATATTTCTGTTTTGAAACACAATAAATATAAAAATAACGTAATGATTCAATTAAAAACGTTTTAAAATTATAAGAAATTTATTTTATATAGAAACATATTGTGAAAAGCAGCTTTACTTTTTTGCTTCTACAGAAAATTGTTCTTGTAATGCTTCAAATCGGTGTGAAATCTTAACAATAGGCCATTATATAGAAATTTATTTATATACTTCTATTGTGCCTTTAGGTTATACTCACAAATATTTTTATATATGAATAGATAGTTAAAATTCAAACAATAACTAAAGACTGTTCATTACTAACGTGTTTTCCATTTTAATATATTTTGAATAAAAACAGAATTTATTTAAAATAATATTAATTATTTATTTCTAACGTAAGACATATTCAGTAAGATTTATTTTAGAAAATATTCAGTTAAGAAAAAAATCAAAAGTAAAAAATATAATTAATTTTCATATATAAAATACGGAAAAAATATTTTAAGAAAAACTGTTCTATACAATTTAAAATTTCTGAAAAATATATCTACCTGTGTGGAATAAACTAAATGTACAATATAACAATATCTAAATAAAATAGATAAGACAACAGAAATCATCGTTTCACTACATGTGAGTAGATATAATAAATAAATACTGACAGCCATTGCTAGGGAAGAATAACTCAGGTGAAAATAACAGCTATAATAGCAGAAGATTTAAAAGACATATGGAGAAATAAACATCTAAGAACAAATCGTAAGACAAGAACATATAAAACTAGTATTTGTCTCATGATAACATACACCATCGAGACTAGAATGGATATCAATAAAACCAAAAGTCCTCTCTGAACATTAGAATCGAAAATTCTAAAATCCATAGTAAAGACAATGGGAAGTGATCGAATCCGTAATAACAACATCAGCGATGATTGCGAATTCAAGATATTGTAAGATGAAGACTAACAGGAGAAGAAGATGGAATCAATTTAGTATTACGGTGCTAGTGCAGATAGCAAATGACAAGATACTAAATGCATTCAGACCAAGAGCAATATAAAGTGATGACAAGACAGATGGTTATCAACATCAGAATTAAATAAACTAGTGGTAGCTTATAGACCTAAAATGAGAATAAGAAGATTAAAATATAACATTTTAGTTTTTAGATATTTTTACAAATCACTTTTATTTGCTTATGCTCGGTAAAAATTAGATAAAAACTTTTACATATTTTTATCATCATCATATTGCTTTATATCAGCCTACTGTTGAGGAAAAAACCTTATTGAATGTTACCAATCACTGATATTTGGTCATAGTTAGATAGATTGGTAAGGATTTTCAATTCAGAGTTTTCTCTCTTAGTTAGGTTGACTTCATCTCAACTAAAGAGCTCCACCTGACCTATTTATCAGATTGGAGATCGAATACACTCTCTCATATAACAGGCCTTGATGTTGACCACTACTATCTATACTAATGATTGAATATATATATATATATATATATATATATATATATATATATATATATATATATATATAACAAGTAGAAATTTAATGTTTGCCTAACTGTAATAACATAAATTTCATGTACATAGAGTAATGCATTGGGAAGCTTTCATAAAATAAATACAACTCTGCTAGCATTATATTACCCATTAATGTATAAAGTCTACATAATCATGTTTTAAATACATATATATATATATAAATGGGTTTAAAAATAAAACTATGAGTAATTAATTTTGTTAAAATAAAAAATTAAAAGAATATTCTTATGACAAAAAATTCGTTAATAATAAAAATTCTAATTTTTAATTATTAACTATAGTAAATATTTATGAAATATAAAATTAATATTTATTGTAAAAACTATTTTTTTATGATTTTACAAAATGAACCAAGAAGTATTTTGAAGATCGAGAGATAAAAAATATATACTAGAATAATAAAAAAAATATCGTTTAAAAAAATTCTAAAATATTTGTTAAAAAACACACGATCTCAAGAACAGACCAGCAAACCTCATACCGAAAAACGAACGTGATTTATTTACAACTGCATCTATAGCGAATAAATGTATTCGTATAGAATTTTCAGCAGTTTCTTTCAAGAAACCACCGCACAGTGGCGCAATGGCAATACGAAGAGAATTCCTTCGTGTTATTCTTATGTAAATAAACCATAACGAGAACATGACATATGACAACGATCCCAAGAGAATCGTAGCCAAACATTTGAGTGAGATGCTTCGAGAGCGAAATTTCATGGTGCCAAAATAGTATTCTCTTAAAACACATATGTCTTTTAAACATCGATTTTTAGTTTTTAGATATTATATATATATATATATATATATATATATATATATATATATATATCACAAAAAATAATATATAGTAAATTCAACAAAAGCGTTCTCTCAATATATAACAAAAAACATGAAGAATATTTTATTGTACAAAATCAAATATAAATTCAATTGTCAAATTTTTATAGCAACGTCAATTTTTACTAACAGAACATAAGAGTAGATTTTTTGTGCAACTTATGCAATAGTACTTCATTTAGACTTGTAAAACATATACAAGAACTAAATTAGCACTCTATTCACTTAAAATTTCCCTCTTTACTTATTGTTCAATCATAAAGCACTCACAATTTTTGAATGTCTTTAAGTGCAGTTATTGTATTAATATGAACTAATTACTTGAAAGCTTAAACTGTAAAATAATAAAGACATATACCAATTGAAGTACATATGTATATATATATATATATACATACACATATATAGGCTAGTGAAATAGTAGCTTATTTATAGCTTGCCAGTCATGAGGAAAATTTCGTTCGAACCCTAGTTAAAGTTACACAAGTTTCAAAATTGGAAACTGGGCATGAGATTGATAAATTTATCTTGTAAAAAAATTCCATTCTTATGGGTCTGATTTTATCAAAAAAAGTTTGCTCTCTCTCTCTCTCTCTCTCTCTCTCTCTCTCTATATATATATATATATATATATATATATATATATATATAAAATATATAGTTTCAAATGAATTGTTTGTATAATTTTTAAATCACACATATTATATTTATAATCATTTTCTTCAAAATAAAGTTACAGAATTATTTAGTTATAAAATGTTCCAAGATTGCCAATAGAAATTATAAATAGAAACAATTTTAATTTATGCATTAAAATAATAATTAACTACTTATTTTGTTACTGTGGAAAATTCACTTTAACTAAATAAAACATCTTAACAGCAAGAAATTTTATAAAACTGTTTAATAGTTATTTATTGTTCACTTTATTTACTGAAGCCATTTCGAAGAGTTTTTTAGTTTTCCTGTTGTAATAATTTTTTTTTCTCAACTAATATACCATATCATTTTCCATAGAAAAAATTATATTTTTTATGTTGAATGATTTTTACACATTTTTATTTACTTTACATCTAATTTACTCTCTCTCAGAAATGCTTAATTAAAATATCATTTTCCTTTTTTTTACTTTAGTTGTAATTATCTTTTATCAAAAAAAAAAAAAAATGATATAGATTGAACAAATTTCAATGCAAGGATGTTATTATATATATTTGAAAAAAATATGAAATTATATTATAGGATTTCCTTTATTATACTGACAAATATTTAAAAAAACTGCTAGCTATCTGAGTTTCATTTTTAGATAAATATTAAAATTATTTAACTTTTTTTTTAATTTCACATGAATGAACAATGCTCTTATATTTATTTCAATCGAATTTATATTAATGTATTTTGATAAAATAAATTCATTTTTCCCTTAAATGTGAACTGTTTTCTATTTTATATAAATGATTGATATGCATATCCAAGTTTCAGTTTGAACTACTCTCTCTCTCTCTCTCTCTCTATCTCTCTTTCTCTCTATATAAATTTATATTTATACAGAAAGAGAGAAAACTGTAAAGGCAATTAATTTCAATTTCTATTTTTTAAATCCCTTAAATTTTTTTCCAGACAAAATCCAAAACTATTAAAAACGTATGTTGCAGACTTAAACAAGTTTTTCACTTAATTTAATTACTATAATAATATTGTATTTATTAAATGTTTACAATGAGTATATATCATTTTTTATATCTTTTTGAAAAATATCAAATATTTACATACAAAATACGTCATGGTAAAAACAAACTGGAAGATTTACGATATTATTAAATTAAATGGATCAATGTAAAAGGAATATACGAAATAACCGTATAATAGAGATCTTGATAGCTGAAATTGATATGCTTGACTTGTCCTAGAAGTAAATATTGCAAGAGCATAAGTCAAACGTTTGTGATACGTTATTTTTTATGAGTAGACTATATTTTATTCCAGATGACGCTCGATGCTGAATTCACTGACTCTGACTATTCTCAGCGGACTCCTTAGCAATATATTGATATTGACAGATGAAAAAGAATCCGATGCGAGAGATAAAGAAACAACGCGCCGCTGAAATTTTAATCAGCTCTTTTTACTTCAGTGTGTGTGTGTGTGTTTTTCACATTCTCTTCGACACTGCGATCCAGATATCCGGATTGTTTTTATGCAGAAGTGATTTTGATCAGATTGATTATTAAATTTTTTTAATTTCGAATGTCAATCACGTTGAGATGATCATCAAACGTATTTTACTTACTTGTAGGTTAAAAAGATTTCGTTTGATTTAAATTCGACAGTTTGATAAACCGAAACAAATATTTTCCAATCTTTTTTTGAAAAAAATATACAAGTACTTGAAAAAATTCTTATTAAATGAAAATTAATAACTACAGTTGAAATTTTAATCATTAATAAAATCTGTGAGTTTTTGCTTATTTATACTGGTTTAAGATAAATGATATATGAAAAAAGTACAAAATTATTTTATAAAAAACATAATGAATAACATTTTTCTTAATAACATATTAAAGAAGATGGCCTGATTCTTGCTAACGATTGGTATTTTAATGAAAAAAAAACTCAGATTATTTTTAATATGTGATTAAAAATCAAATTACAAAATATTTTCTAATAAGAAGTTGAAAATTTAATAGATTTTTCATACTTGTTACACTCCTTTTTATCAATTAAATTCGTTGAGGAATTTGTTATAATTTAACTAGTAATTAAAGTTAAATATTGTCAAATAAAAATTTGAAAAAATAAAAAAATCAACTTTTATTAAAAACAACTTTTTTATAAAAGATAATTTTTTGATAATTTTGATTTAAATTGTTTTGAACTAACTTATTTATAAAGATGACTAAATTCGAATTTCCTACAAAAAGTTATAATAAATACTAAATTAATTTGTGTACAATCTTAACTATTTTCTGATTTATTTACAGACAGACATAATCAAATTATTATATTACAAACGTACATCTTACGATATTATTTTAATCAAAACGACTGAACCTGTGCAATTAATTAATTTTCGCATATCGTTCGATATTTTAATTTGAATTTATTTTAGAGTTTCGTTCGCAAACTTTAATTGAATGACTGTATTTTGTGCGATAATTAAACGACGATTAAATTGAAAACATTATTTTTTTCTATAATTTATATGGAATCATAAAAATATTTTTTATCAAATAGAAATATTTTTTGTTAATTAGATAAAATGTAGAATGATGATTTGATGTACTTACATTTTTTGTTCGTAAATAAAATATATTTCAAACTCACCTGGAAAAAAAGAAAAAAATATTATTAAAAAAATATAGGTTCATATATATACATATTTTTTTAAAAAATATAGTTTTATATTAAGATACTGAGTTATAAAAATTATTTTTGTTATTAATTATTTAGGATCGTTCGAATGAAATATAAATTTGTATATCGAATGTTATTATTCTTTAAAATAAATCAATTTTCTATACGGTTATTTATATGATAACGGAATCGAACACATGTTAGCCTAAATCCGACGAAATATATCTTTGAATATCTGTTATGCTGTGCATTACCAGATAGATACATCCAGTGTATTGGTGTCTCCTTATGTAAATGTATATCTATTTGCCGAGAAGTTGAAGACGACGCGATAGATGTGCTAGAAGTTCGAACACGAGAACGGGTATATCTAGCGCTGAGGAAATCGGATTTGCTTGAAAATGTTCGTTGGAATAGGGTGGCAAAACGAAATTGGAACATCACTTATGCCCCGTCGTGTTATAGAAGAGCTGAGGATTGTTCAGTAAGTATCATTACGGAAAGCTTTCGAGTCGACGTATACAATAATACTTCCAGTACAAAATCTATTGTAGTAAATATTGTTGTAGCGTATCAGTTTCAAGTAGGTAATACGATACAGTCAGATACGATGAGCGCTATTTGGCGAATCTTAGCGCAACGCTTTTGGATAAATGTCAACTCGCGAAATGCTGAAACACTAGCGCGAAATCGCGGCTATACACAAAACGTCATTCGGGTTAATTCGAGTGATCAATTCTCGGTAAACGCGCGCTATACTATTAAGGCTGTTTTATGTATGTGCAGGATCAAATGGTCACAATTTTCATACATTTGTTGTAGAATGAACGAGATACGCTATGATACGTTAAATTTATTGATTGTTTAATCGGAACACATTGTCACTGCTCTGACAAGAATTAATCTGTGTTCAGTATTCATTCGAAATTTTTGCCTTTTAATCCCTGTATCATTACGTAAACAATTAGTCACTAATACACAAATACATACATATATATTTATTTATAAATATATATATATATATATATATATATATATGTGTGTGTGTGTGTTTTTGTTAAAAAAATATAAAAATTGTATACTCTCAAAGGAAATTTTATTCACACACAACACATATAGTTATTAAATAATTCACAATTATTAAATGAACCTTTGTAAATAAAAATTCAAAATACAATTTTAAAACGTATAGTATAATTTAAAATACTTTTAAAATCCCTCTGAATTTTTTTTTATTATTTTTCAAATGAGTTATAAAGCACATCATTTATAAATTGAACATACACGATTAATAATTAATAAGTTTTCCCAATACAACATGTATTGTTCACATCTTTTTATCAAAAAATTAAAAAGTGTACTAAAAAAACTAATTAATTATTAACTAGAAATTGGTTTCCAAATTACACTTAAAAAAATAAATGAGAGAACAAATGTCTGATCATTACAAAGAAGTAAATATGTAAAAATGTTAAATTTATTCATCAAATTAGAACAACACGGTAAATAATTTACTATATCGAGACTAAAAATACGATGCTACACTGAATACAGTTTAAAGAGAAATAATTTACGAAATCTTTTCAGGCTGTACAGTTGACTAAGCTGTTAATTTACAGGGAAATTACTTTGAAGGAGACAAAAACCATTAATTTCTATCTGGAAGGAGTAATCTGAAATGAAATCTCTCATTGCTTTTTAGTTAAATGGCCTATATATATATATATATATATATATATATATATACATAGATAGATAAATAGATATATAGACAGTTATAAAAGTAAATATAAAATTTAAAAATATTATCTTTTTTTGAATTTAAAAATGTGATACACCGTGACATTTTTAATGAAATTTATTGAGATTTTAATAACAGAAACCTGAGTTTGTTAATAGTTTTGATACAAAAAAATGAAGATTGATAAGAAAGCAGGTTATATTTACAACATAACAATAAAAAAAATAAATTCCCTCAATCTAATATTAGAGCAAGTATGAGATAAAAGTATGATATAATTCTTCAACAAAAAGCTGTTAATGAAGAAAAAATGGTCCATTAAAATTTAAATATAATTACACAGTGTCATAAATTCAAATTAGTATTCGAATTGGAAGCAACTAAGACTGATCAAAAACAGATATCGTTATCGATATAACATTTATAATTGTCATTCAGATCGAAATTTATATCGGTGGTGAGTACGTTTCGATGCGGCGGTCATAATTTACTTGTTCATCAAATCACGACACACAATAATCAAGCTTATCATGCCGACGGTGGGAAATGGGTGCGGGGGAAAACCGCACACTAGGAGGGAAATGGTCGAACGTATCATTACAGAGCCTGTACACAATTAACTCGGTTACTGATCACGTGGAAACCACGTTCAGACATAACGTACGTTGCACCATTTTCGAGATTGCTCGAACCGCTAATAGGAATTTTCAATGCATTTATGCTAGTACTGAAAGGATATATTAGGTAATTAAAATGTGGATGTTTGATTATAAACAAAAGTCGATTTAATGTACGGAAATTATATTATTCCATTAAATGTTTACTACGTTTAATCAAAAAAATGTTTCAAAGCTATTCAATAAAAGTACTAATTAAAATATTTTACAAATCTGACGATAAAAACTGAAACACATCAAAGAGACATTTTAATTTATGCATATATGTACATACACACACATACATACATACATATATATATATATATATATATATATATATATATATATGTATTATATGTGTGTATGTATACAATGTTTATTTATTCGGTATCTCTTCAGAGAATATGTTCGAAAAACTAATATTTAAAATTTATAAACCCGAAAAATGTTCATACCGACCAACCGACAAAATACATTTTCTGATGTAAAAGTTTTTCTTATAATACATCTCCTTCATTTTTCATCGCGTAATAGCAGAAATATGGAGAGGTTCATGTGTCAGTAAGTTTCAATAAAAAAGTATGTGCCTCTTCGTCTTAAGATGATACCACCACAACTGTGAGTCTAAATTTATTCAGCTTGTGTTCAATCAAGAACAACCACGACGTTGCTTTTTCAGAAAGAAACTGGATGTCAAAAATATTCACGTTTACAGCACTTAGTTCAAATATTCGATTTGATTGGATTTGTCAAACTTTTCTTTTAATCAGGATTTACACACATACATACATATATATATATATATATATATATATATATATATATATATATATATATATATACATACACATATAAGCAGATTGATTATAATTAGTATTTTGCTCAATTATAAATGAAAAAAAATTAAAACATAAAAAAGAATTGAAATTGAAAGTGAAAATCAAAAAAGAACGCTAAAACTTTAAATATTTTCAATCTATATTTAAAAAATATATAGATTTAAATCCTGTGAGTAGTTTATGGACGTTTCTTAAGCAAAAAATATAAATTAATTTTTTCAAATAATTTTGATAACTTTTTTTAAAATTCAACATATTATCCTTATAATTAAAATATTTTTTTAATTAATTAAAAAATACTAAATATTTTTATGTTTTCTTTTTTAAAAAAATAATTAATTTAAAAAATATTTATTATGAAATTAAAAATTCTAAATGATATTAATGATTATATTTTATATAATACTATTATTAATATTGAGTCCTTGAAAGAATAAAGTTTATAATATTTAAAAGACATATTTATGTTTATTATTCAGTGAATTTTGAAAAAAATAGATATTTTTAATTAAATACCCAACCATTTTAGTTTTATTTGTAATTTTTAAAAATGTTATCTTAATTATATTTTTAGTAACACATATAGTTAAATAAATATTTTTATTATTTTAATAACCATTTATAAAATTATTTTCGTAATATATTATTAAATATATTGTAATAGAAAAAAATTGATTTTAATCAAATATGTCCAATAATCAGTTCAAATTTCAATTTAAAAAATTGATATTATCTCATAGTAAATATACGTGCACTATTTAATCAATTTAAAGAAATAAAACTGATTGAATGAAATTACTTTTTATTTTCTGAATTACCAACTACTCTAATAATAACTAAAGCCATTTTCGAAGAGTTTCAATCAACTTGAAGATTTCAAATATGCTAAGAAAATAGCGAAGTATCTGAACGACGACCAGAAAAAGATTCGTGAGAAACGTGCAGCGAATTAGAATAATATGTAGATAGAGGCGATGATTTTCTTGGAAAGATTGTGACTAAATTCGGGTTCGGTTAAGGTGCTTTATTTCAAAAACAAAGACTTGTTTGAAAGATAACGAGGTATTCTTTGTTATTTCTAAATTAGATACGTTGCTTTTTCCAAGAATAGATAAGTACGACGAGTATGAAAATGTATTGAAATGTTTTATTAAATATTGGTATTTTATAATAGTTATTAATAATGATTATTAAAATACATGTGAATATAAATTGAATATATTTAGAAATTATTTTAAATTGAATCAAACAAAAATTACCATCACAAATAAATTTTAATTATAATATTTTATATACAGTCATTCGTATAAAATATTTCAAAGATAAAATGAATTTAAAAATGAAATTTGTTCAAGTAGTTACTAAAATTTTCTTTTTATAAATAAACGTATGAACATAAATTCTTATTTGTTCTTATTTTTATTATCGTTACCATTTTTAAAATAAAATTTTATTTCATTTGTGAACTTAACGATTCTATTTTATTTCAACAAATTTTCATTATCTCTCATCGTTAATCTTAAGAATATTTTTTTAAAAAAAATTGACCATTTAAATATTCGATTCAAGATTCGAATTCCATTAACAACAAAAAAAAACTAACTGAACAATATTTGAAAAAGGTCCTTGAACATCGTACACATCAACAAATATGAAACGAAGTACATGAGCTTTCCACAACGGTAAATTCAGGTTTGTGAACTCTTACGTTTTGCGTACCGTCTCTCTACAATCCTGATCCTTCAACTTATCGTTGCGTCGCCGTCTCTCCATCGGGATGAGAGGTCGGCCACACAATAGAGAAAGGCCATGCGACACAACGAACCAGCTTTGAAGTTGTTAAAAGGAAGAAAAGAACTGATTTTCTGTGCGTCGATGGTTTGACTCTTTTAACATTGGCTTTATTAAGAAGTCGCCGAGTCGTATTCTCTCATAATATTCGGGTAAAAAGGATCAAATTCATATTTTAGTTGTTATTAAAATATGTAAGATGCTCTTCAAAGAGATACCAGAATCATTTACATAAGTAAGTACGCATTTGTGTATTTAGACTCGAATCTATAATATATATATATATATATATATTTATGTGTGTGTGTGTGTATGTATATATTTGTGTATATTTGTTTATTTCAAAGACACATTATGAATCCGAGTAAAATTGTAACAAAGAAAAATAATTACATACTTCATTTCGTATACTAAGGAAATATTTACATTTTTTATAATATCATTTTTGCCAGGTATGGAATAACATTTTTAATGGTATGTTATATTTTTTAATAACACTTCAATACATGCTTTCTTCTCATTGACTTAACAAACATTTTTTTAAAAAAATAACAAAAGGTAAATAAGTTTAAACTAAATAAAGAAATTATTATTGGCATACGTAATATAAAAAATGATTAATATCGATAAAAAATTATATTAAATACTTTTTCTAGTGCTGTATTAATTATTTAAATGTCATTTTATTAAAAAATTAGGTTTTTATAAAAATATTTTAAAATTTTATTAATTTTTTTATTAAATTGTTCAATAACTATTAGACATTCTAGAGATCTAGTAGAGATTCTATTGATAATCAGCTTTGTTTATTTAATTAATATTAATAAACTTAAATAAAAACTGTCTTATGAAAGGTCATTATACTTGACAGCAAAACATTTTTGATTTATTTAAAAATGGAATCAAATAAGACATATATCATCCAGTAAATATTATTTTTATTTAAACAACTTATAACCTCTTTATAAGCCATCATAATCATTTATCAAACATATAATAATAACACTGTAGCTAAAAATCCATGTCAAGTGTGGTATTGGAATTTTAAAATGATTTCTACGAAAAATAAAAAGCATTTTAAGAAATAAAATTAAATGATTTATATATATATATATATATATATATATATAATTTTTCTTGAATATTACTTTATATTTGATATTTTTATCAAAGAATAAAAAACCATTCCAAGAATGGAATCAAACATACGTCTATATTAAAAATGTTTTATTTGTAAAAACAGTCGTATCAATAAAATAGTAACTTAATATTATAAATAATAATGTTTTCGAATAATACATCTCAATAATGGAAATGTAAATAATTTTATACAGAAGTGAATATAAATGTACTTGTATTTCAATAATCTACATAATTTATATATATATATATTATATATATATATATATATATATATATATATATATATAAATATAAATGTAAAATATTTTTATACGAGTAACAAAGCAAAGAAACTTTAAATAAAATTCAACTAGATATTTTCCTTGAAACAATATAAACAATTTGAAAATCTCAGTGGGAAAACCGGAGGTAAATTGCGTACAACGAAATATAAAATACAAAACAAAGAACGAAAATCTTTTGAACAATATGTACTCATATTAAATGAACTTGAAAGTTAACTTTTATTTCGTAAGATTTTGTACTCAGCTTCAGTAAGAATTAAATATTAGATTTAATACTTTAATTCTATTAAAATGAAGAATCTGGTAGTTGATTTATTGTAGCTTTACTTTGTAACGAAGTATAATTTTTAATTAAGATTGATTCTAAATTTGCGTTCATTTTCTATTTTATGATATATATATATATATATATATATATATATATATATATATATAAAATATAAAACATCAATTTCTACTTAAGGTAGTGTCTAAACGCTGCAGTTATATTCTCGTATATCTAAAGGAATTTTTTTCATTTTTTCCTGGGATTGAAATCTATTATTTCATTAACACTCTTAAGGTAAGTTACTCTAAATCGTCCTTTTACCCTTTTTATTCATCACTTCCTTCAAAAATAATCTTAAGACAATCATTTTATAATATTACTTCCTTTTTTCAATTCATGATGAGTCTCAGGAAATAGAAAATAAAGACTTTAGTTTACTCGATGTGGAAAGTTTTGGGAGGAGTCTTTATTAAGCAATATATAAAAAATCACTAATATTTATGTATGTGTATATATATATATATATAAATGATTACTAAATAAAAAAAACAGTGACATTATTAAAGATGAAGTGTATTAATATATTTTTTCGTTGTTTCATAAATCTTCCGAATAACAAATAAATTAGAAACGTAAGACGAACATTAAAACTGTTATGAAATAATTTATTGTCCTCTAAATGATTTATATTACTATTGGTCTTTCAGACTGCGAGTGAATCACTTCCGACTGAATCCTTGGTAAGTTGAAGAAGTCTAGATTTCTAAACCATTAGTAAATACAGTGCACGTTATTGTAGACATGTGCAAACTTTTCAAGTCGCGCCCCTCTTTTCAATCCGTGCAATTTATTGCGTACAGTACACAATAAGTTGTGAGCTTTGTAGAAGGGAACATCATACAATTTACACATTTCTACTTTGTATGATGGAATTAATGTTCAAATACAAGAAAAATATATGATTCATACATAAATAAATATGTTTAAAGAAAAATAAGAAATTGATATGTCGTACGTCATAGAGTAATTATCTGGATTAACGAGAAATATGAGATTATGTATACGTTTGAATCATTTCTTGACTCATCAAATTATATATGCATATAAATATTGATGTAGGTAATTAATTACAGTAAAAATAACTTTTCGAAAATGCTATGTTAATTTATACAATTAAAATATTAAATTTTACATTTTATTTGGTCATATTTTTGTAACAAAAACAATTTTCGAAAATAATGTAACAAAAAGTTTTTAAATAAGTTCATATTTTTAAATAAGTAAATATAAATAATTTCTAAAAATAAATATACAATTTATTTTAATCCTTATTAAAATTTTTCATCCATTTTTAATCTGTCTATGATATTTCTGTCATTTTTAATTAAACAATATTCACACATTATAATCTTATTTCAAATAAATTTAAAAACAGTATTTCAACAACTCTATATCAGTATATAAAGCCTTGTATATATATTAAAGTATGTAAATGATATGTATGTGTAAAATATTAGTCACAAAGATAAAGTGAAAGCTAGAAAAAAAGAATATCTAATGAAGTTATAAAAATTTAATAAAAGTACTGAATATTAAAGTCTTTTTATGAATATTTGTAAATTTTTGTTGGCAAGATTATATTTTACTGCGGTTGCGGAATCATATTACTCAAAAAGTTAGTTATTATTTATCTTCGTATAATATTAATTTATTCGTTGCTTCACGTCGCTCCCCCATAAAATTCTGCGAGATGGAAATTAGCCCTTGCCAGCACCACTGTTTGTTCGAGTGGAGGGAACGACGACCCTGACACCGGATCCTGTGTTGGCACAACTGCCGTTACTCTGTTGCAAACATCACGCGTTACGAATTCGCAAATTTTAATCAAATTACTAAATGCCCTTATATGTACGTACAATATACAACAACTCTTTCGAATTAGATAAGAACTGGTAAATGAATGTAATTGTTTTATTTCTGAAAATGTCTTTAACTGGATAGACAAATTTGAGATAATTTATATTATTACAATTATGATTTCACTATATATATATATATATATATATATATATATATATATATATATATATATATATATATATAATATTGTTATAGTATTATTTTAAAAATTAGTTTAACAATAATTATGTGATATTATTTTTTTAATTATTTATTAAAAAAATATCTCAAATAAAAATATGTTTAAAAGCAATATAAAAATATACACAACACACAGCAGTTAATAGAAAGAGGCTGATGATAATAATGATGATATTCTTTTATAAATATGAAAATAAATAATTTTAAATTTATAATATATATTCAAATTCAGTATTTTAAATATAAAACAGCCTAATAGAATACTTTTAACTCAAAAATTAAAATTCTAAAATTAATAAAAATGGCAATTTTTGCAATTTATAAGAAAAGAAATTTTAATACTTTATAAAAAAGAATACATTTACCAAACACACACACATATATATATATATATATATATATATATATATATAAATGGAAAAAAATATCAATTTTATCGTCAATGTCTCTATTCTATTATTCTACGCATTGTCGTTCGTTAATACATCTATATGGTTAATTTATCATCAGAATCAGACACATCGAATTTATCATAGTTTTTATCAGATGAAATGTCACAAATCATCCATTCGATTATATCATTTTGTAACATTTCTTATTCACTCCCATTCTGATACTATATTAAAAAATAAAATGTATACATCCATTTCAACAATGCATCATAAAATACTCAGATGAAAATAATTACAAAGATAATAAAAGAATTTTATTTTTCTAACATGATTGTATAAATCGTAATTAATGAAATTATTTAGTTTAAATAATTAAAAATTCGTGCAAATCTAGCTTTCTGTTTAGCTTTGAATAATTATACAGATTAAAATGAAAATGAATATATGAGTAAGGAATGTTGATTTATTTTTAATCATAATATAGTTATGTAAAAAGGGAATAATAACGTTTCTTGAATACAAGCGTGAAAAATTATGTATGCAGAAATGAACAAAGTATGTACATACGTGTTTGGTGTAAATTTAAATAAATAAATACATATATATATATATATATATACGTATATACATTTTCAGGAACAGATATACACATCGTCATATCTGTGCTATGAGGCAACAGTTTATAAGTAAGACTAATTAGCTCTATGTAACAAATTGTTTTTCTTGTGAGTTAAAACAGCACGTCTTGTTATTCGTACAACAATTCCAGCACTGTCGTATGCAGAATGCACCTAGTTGCTTGTTCTTGAATGGCTGCATAGAAGAACAGCGAATAATCTAATATAATCTACTTAAATAGCAACACGTCGACAACCTACCTCAATGTTCTTACATAATCAACAGCAAGTATTATTCGTATATGCGATTAAATTATCTTTGAGAGTGGTAGTAGTGTACAGTGAACAGCATTATGTATTTAACACAATTCACAGTTGACGTACACAAGTAATTTATTTGAATATGCATTAAGGACGCATATAAAAAGATCATTCTGTATAACTAATATAACACGATTATCTTTTTTACAAATAAAGGATTTATATTTTATGTCTCTATAATAAATATCTCAAGAGGGGAGGGGGGAACATAATCAGCATCAATTTCTGGATAAAGGCCTCTACCAAAATTTTTACTTAAACCGATTTAATGTCTTTTTCTTCCATTTCAACGAATTTTCTTACGGTTTTGTCTCATCTGTTTGCATTCTTCATGAGATTTTTTATATCTTTGAGTTTCAAATAATTAATTTTTCTTAATCATCAGTGGTATTTTCTTCTTACAATATGACCATTCTATATTTATTTTAAACTTCCTAATTGTGTTATAATATTCGTACTTTTATATATATATATATATATATATATATATATTATTATATATATATATATATATATATATATATATATATATATATATATATATATATATATATATATATAAGAAAACACAGAAAGAAATCTATGGATAGTTAGGACAGAGATATAAAAAAATTAACTGAAATGGACTAAAAGAGAAAGGCATTGGTTCTGTTAAACTAGAAAATTTAATGAAGCCTTCATTTAATAATTGATAGAAAGAAACTGATATTATATATATAAATATATATAATTTATTAAATTTATTTTGAAAATAAATAACGATTTTAAAAATCAAAATTTATGAATAATTTCCGAATAAAAATTTATATAAAAAAAATAAACAAATATCAGACCTTCAAAATAGTGCAAGATAACAACAAATATATATGTAATAATCTATAGGTCATTGCTTTACATGACAAGATATTAAGATTCTAGCAGATTGTCAATTTAAGTTAATGTCATGATTTAAGATTGTGAGTCAATATCATATTTGATCGTTTCAAAACACGGCCTTGTATACACTATCTCTAAACAACTATGATATATGTACATTGTGTTTTTGAAAAGTATTTTATGGATGTCACATACATTTGAATAGATTGACAAACGAATAGAGTGTACAAATGATTCGAAATATATTTCTTATATACTCTGACATATCGTCTTGAAAATACAAATATTTACATAGAAATATTCATATTCAATACTGAAAATAATTTGAAATTCATAAATATTTACTTTTGAAATAATAAATTATATATACGATTGGAAAAATGTTAAATTTTTGATATTTATAAAAAAATTAGGTTAATATAAAATTATTTTAAAATTGATTTTATCATTTTGTAAATTACATTATAAATAGATCAACATTAGTATAAATAAATCATTAAACTTAACACAATGTGACTTTTTAAAATTCTCAAATGTGTTTTTCTTTTAGCAGTCTGTGGTGGTGCAGTAATGTATGATTTAAGTAAACTTTTATCTGTATTTTTATACATAATTTTTTTATAATTTGTAATTATTAATCACATAATATATGAAAATTAATTATTATTACTTTATTTCCAAATGAAATCTTTTTTGTTCACATCTGTATGTTGTAGCATTGAACAATCTGAGATTAATCATTAAAATTAGAAAAAAGTACAAAGAATGTGAGTGCCGACATAAGGCCTGACAGATTTTATCAAACTAGCAGTCGTATAGTTGTGTCTGTTCGTAATCAGACTGAATTTATCATAAGCGACTGCTTGTCACAAACAATTTAGTTATGGAGTTACTACTCTAGCAACAAATATTTATAACTACAACTGATTTATAATATTAGTAAGCGGCATTTATAAAAAAAAGATTATGATGATTATATATCACATAAGTTCGATGTCATAAGGGATTTAATAAATTGAAGAACATACGGTCGTTTGTTTTCAATGTTTAGTGTATAGATTTTTTTATTAGTCAATTATATTATTAATTAATATTACAAATATATATATATATATATATATATATGAGTGTTTATGTGTACGTATGTGTGTGTAATTCCACTCAGACATTGTTTTTCCTACCCCGTATTTAATCTTATAAATTATCAATTATGAAAATTATATCTGTGCGTGAACCATATGATCATATCCAGTCTGCAAACTTTATCGTCGCCAGTCTATGATAAGGATTATTATTAATTGTTGTACAACTTTAAGGACAGAGTAATCCTATTAAAATGACAACAGAATGCACGAATTACTTCTTAGTTTCATAGAAAACTTATTTTGTATACGAGCATAACTAGTATGTATGTATGTATATATATATATATATATATATATATATATATATATATATAGAGAGAGAGAGAGAGAAAGAGAGAGAGTCACGGTTACTAAAATAGAAATATCACAAAATTTCAAAAAAGATTAGAATCTCAAAAATCAAATAGAATTTATATGCTCTTTATTTTTTTAGTTAGCTATACTTTAACATTTAAAATAAATTCCTTTTTTCCAATTCATCAAAAAAGTAATAAAATTGAAAAATACAATAACGTATTAGTAACTAAAATAGAGTCATTGAACAAATTCATAAATAATTCATCAACTTCAACTTTTTAACAATAATAAAGAAAATATCACCTATACTTTGTTACCTGACCCTTAATTTTAATAACTGCCTGGTATCGATTTGGCATTGAGTCAACTAATTGTTGGCATCGAACAATAGATAGTTGAATATATATATATATATATATATATATATATATATATATATATATATATATATATATATATGAGATTCCCATTTAAAGGAATAATATATTCCACGTTACATGAGCTTTATGGATAATATATGAATAATATGAAAATATTTTTAAAAGATGCACATTTAATATGTACTAAAAATATATATTAAAAAACTTCATGCGATAATTCCTATTAGAATTCAAAAATTTCAAATTTATCTACCACGTTATACGAGGATTGTTGGAATTTTTCCATCGCCTTATGAGAATTTACGTTATATGAATAACACATTATACTATTGTATACATTTATATATATATATATATATATAT
>CP092096.1:24385000-24462500 GCA_029203775.1 Neoneuromus ignobilis
AATTTTAACCAGAAATTATCGTTGAAATATAATGAAGTTTATTAGCTATTAAGTCATAATACTTTAATCATTAAATTATACAAACAAAGGAAGAAAAAAATTATTACATATAAAAAAAATTATACATGTTTTAATACATTTTTTCTTTACGATATTGAGTTTGAAGTCTAGACATTATTATCAGAAATGTAATGAATGAAGATTTTCTTTATTTTATCTGAAGTACAAAAAGTTTCATTATTACCTGTATTTATATTTATTCAATAAAAAGCATTTACGTGCAGATTTTAATAAATTTATATTTAATAAACAAAAAATAAATTTGTGAATAATATTCAGTTTTTTAAAAAATGTCTAATAGGTTATCAATTATTTAATATATAATAAAAATCAATAAAATAAAAAATGTATTAATAGCTACACATATACACACACAAATATATATATATATATATATATATATATATATATATATATATATATATATATATATATACATAATATTCAATAAAAATATATATAATAAAAATTTATAAATTATAATAGAATCTCTAATATGAAAACTGGTTTGATATTTATTTTTTTTGTTATATATAATATAAATTGTAATATAGATACAAAGAAATATTTTTTTAATAATAAAAATAAATAAAACGTAATTTATTCATCATATATTTGTATAATTTTCAAATTGATCAAAAAAATAGTTCAATATTATTTTAATATGGGTATTATTTTTGACAAATAATATGAGAAATGTAATTAAATTGTAATTTTTTAACTGAGTAAAATTTTCATTTCAAAAATTACCTAGTTATATTTTAATTAGAATTGAAAAAATACCCTTTACAATTTAATTGGTACATTTGAAAACTTTTCTGAATAATTTATACGAATAAAATTGTATAAATTCACGATTGAAATGAAAAATATTGTTATGAAATATAATTCGAATTTATAATTCATTGTCCTTTGTGAAAAAATACAATAGTTTCGTAAATTACATTAATAATTACTCTAAATAATTAAAATTTATACAAGAATAATAAAATATACATACATTATTAACATCTTTTGTTTCCACAATTTAATAATATTGAACATTTATTTAATTACAAATTTTATTTAATTTATAAATATTATTTTGTACTTACTCTCTCTCTATATATACATATATTTAAATAATTTAATAATTAATTTATTCTGTTGTTTGTTTAAATCTCTAGTATAATTTTATAAGGAATCATTTTATTAATGTTTTTATAATTTCATTAATTTTATATTTAAATAATTTTTTTTTAATAAAATGAATTTACTTAAAAATCTTTTTCTATCAACCCATATAAAATAAGCATTAATTATGTTTTTTTTAATATCTTTATACAATTATGGGTTTATATCACAAATATTCACTAATTTCATAAATTAAAGGTACTGTCATAATTATTTTGGAAAAGTTTTTGTACCAATACAAATTTTTCGATATGGTTTTAGAACTTATAAATTTTAAATATTATCAGATAGCCTTTTTTAATTATAATGTTAAATATTTTTGAATCCTGACCATTTATTTTTATAATTATTTTTTCTCTCATTCAGATAACCAATTTTTTTTTAATATTTTATTGTATCTGTTTGTTGAACGCTTTTACTATATTTTGAATTATCAATTATAATTTATTGGTACTTTTTACAATAACAGATAACAGCTACCCTTACATATACATTTTTATGACTTTTTAAAAATCAGAACTAATTTGTTTCCTTCCAGAAGTACTTATAGCAATATTTTAACATTTCTAACAATTTTATGTAATTAACTAATGACAACATAATGTCTTTATTGATTTAAGAGAATTTTGAATTAAAAAATAATCACTTATTATTGATAACTTTCTAACTGATGGCTACGAATCTAAGTATAATTAAATAATGTAATTATAATACATTTTTTCAGTAAAACATTGCTCTTTAATGAACTTGTTCGTGTAAGACAACAAAATTATGTTTTTTTAAAAAAATAAAATAAAATAGACACATGATAATTATGTTTATATGCAACTCTTTTGAATTTTCTGTTTTTTTTATGAAATAACATTTTTACTGATTTTGTTTAAAATACAGTGAATAATTACATTTTATTTCATCTATATTATGGATTATTTTATATACAGCGAGAGAGAGACAGAAAGGACATTCGTCGAATGGACTGAAAAATAAAGGCAATGAATTGATTAAAGTGGAAAATTTTGGAAGAGATCTACATTCAACACTGGATAAAAAAAGACTGATTATATATATATATATATATATATATATATATATATAATCTCCTTCATCATCAGCTTCTTTCTATATAATGAAAGCCTCTTCTAAAACTTTTCATTTTGACCAATTCAATATTTTTATTTTCCACTCCATTCTAATCGATTTCCTTATACCTCTGTTCCATCTACCCATGAATCTTTTTCTAGGCTTTATTATATTTCTGAGTTCTCAATATATATATATATATATATATATATATATATATATATATATATATATATATATATATATATATATATATATAATGTATGTAAATTCGTGTCTAGTTATAAAGAATATATGAAAACGAAATACATGTACAAGTGTAATTTAGTTATCATCTTAAATAAGTTGAAATTTCTTTCTAGCATTTTAATATTTATACTGAAATGCTACAATATTCATTTATTATGAACTTGTTAAATTTTTATTATAATGAAATGGTCATATCTACTGAACCGCACAAACGTGTGCATAAAATGAATGTAATCCTAAACTTTTCTCCATTTAACAGTGTTAAAAAAAGTTTTCTTTTTTCAACACTAGACGCCAGAAAAGTTTATACATAAATAGGACAAGTACAATGTTGATGTTACTGCTCGTAATGCAAGTTTCTACTTAAAATGAAATTTTTAATATTAAAAAAACTGATGCAGGTAAAAATGTATGCGTCGTGTTTAACAGTTAAGTTCAAGAGTTTTGTTTATTTTATTTTAACATTTCGTGTCTAATAAATGTTTGCGTCGAACGTATGAACATTTGTGATATTTTTATGTCTCATTTCGTACTATAAAGAAATTGATTAAAATGATATTTAATTAAACTATTTTTCTTTTGTAATTTTTTATAGAAAATAAAAGAACATAAACACATCACATATATTTTTACACTAGTAGAAATATGAACAGAAATGTATTTTGAGAAAATTATTTTTTGACCTATACACAATTCTTAAATAGTATCTAAAAAGAACAATGTAATGAATATATTCACAAAATATAATACTCGGCATTTAATAAACAAGCAAATAATTTTACAAATCAGTCGTCCCTCATCCTACCAATAAATACTTGAATAATTGCCAAAAAAAATAATAAAATGCTATCTCGCGAAAAATCTACATATACCCATACAAATACGTACACTCATACAAACTCATTTTTAAATCGTTCATATCAATTTTCAAATAACCATTTGCAGAATAATAAATCTGAGCCGGTAAAGCGTATATGAATATATGAAAAATATAATAATAAATTGCTTTTTTTCGGATATAAAAATGGAGAAGGATTGAATATGACATACATCCATGGATCAAGATTTATAGGCAGTGTGAGTTGCAGCCACTGCTCCATAAAACAACAGAAACTCTGTTGATCGGGATAAATTCCAGGGGCGGATCAAACATAAATCTCATCATATTTTCATTTATATCTGTATAGTTATAAATATAGTATCTATTTTATATATATATATATATATATATATATATATATATATATATATATGTAAAATTTATAAACAATTTCATTTATAATAAAAGTATGTAAAATATTTAAATTTAAAATTAGATTATACAAGTAAATAAATTTCATAGTAATATTGAAAAATGTAAACAATTTTATTAATTTTACTTTCAACATCAATAACTATTATATATTATATTAAAATACTAAACAGGAATTTAATTTATTTATATAATAATTTGTTTTAAAAATATATAATGTTCATTCAAATTTCTCACACTTCCATCGTTTTATATTACAGTACACTGAGATTGTTTCAACTGCCAAATGTTGCTATTATTAAAAGTAATAAACGAGCTTGATGTTTGCTTTGAAGTACATTCTTAATTTTTCAGAAATATGAAAAATGTTTATAATTAGAAATGAAGAATTTAACATTTTATAAAAGCAAGTAAGAGTTGTATACCTTATGTAATGATTTTAATTAAAAAAATATCCCTATTCATTAATATTATAAATAATTATCATTTATTTGAATCACTTAATCAGTCTAACTCTTCAAATATATAAAATTTACAAGTGATATATAAATTATTCGCAATTAATTGTTATATTTATCGATTTCATATAATTTCGATGTAATTTAACATAATGTACGAAAAATACTTACATCGTATATTTAACAAAACTCGAGATAAAGTAGCACAAAGTATAAATTGAATTACGTACACACTTTTCTGTTGGTAACTATAAAAGTACTTGAACTACGGATGACTATACTATTTTTCAACAATACTATTATATAAGTTCTTAAAGAAAACAAACTGAGAAGAGTTTATTTTTCGATCGGAGGCAGTAATGCCTTTTATAGCCGATAATATTTTCATAAATCGCGTATAAACGGACCATCCGAGAAAATTTTACGATACGAACAAATATTTTTTGCTCGAAGGATTTAAATTATTTTCATTCCAGACCCCGATAACGGCCTGAATGTACACACGCACATACACATGTATACATACATTCGCACAGATATATCTAATACAATAATAGCACAAAAAAAGAATAAACGATTGAGAAAATTTTATTCTCTCATCCAGAATCTTAAAACAAAAATTCCGTCAGAATTTATTACAATCTTTCCTTATAATGGCTATTGAGTATCATCCTATGAAATATTAAACTGAATTTCATCGTATTTTCTATCGTGCTACAACAACAAAGACGGTATTATATGGCGTATACGGCGTTGTGTCAGTTTCACTTTGTCGTTTCGTTACTTTTGTACCGATTGGTTTTCATATCTCTGCAGTGTAACGTTGGCTAGCGCGTGTTTAAAAAATGACCACTTTTCCTACTTTGTGTCATTTAGGTTTCCGGTCCATAAATGCGGTTTCGCTAGTTTATATGATAAAGCTGGATGGCCGACGGCCTGGTCCAAATGGAACATCGACTCGCATTGTTCCATGTGCTTTTTTTCTTTTCAGTTACATAATCGAGTCTGCCAAGTCTATACGCGATGCAAGTCGTATGTCGGTTGGCTGATTCTCAACTACCCGTTTTAATGGTACACAATTTCCTGTACATGTATGAACGGATTACGTAAGTTGATATAAATGCCCGCGACGCGCCGAGTTTTATCTTTTGTGAAAGGTCGCATCTTGACTAATATCTGTTCATATACTTACAATGCACTAAGCAATTTCACAAACTTGCGATAAACCTGTTTGAAATATATCCTTCTTTTTTATTTTTTTAACATACTCAAAGAAAAATATTTAACAAGCATTTTATACAAAGAAATATTTGAAGGAATTCCCCTAAAATAATAAATTACGAAATAGTACACACACTTAAGGCTAAGATGGTAAACAAAATATTTAACATTATTTTCTTAGTTCATAAAAATAATATAAAATATATTAAAATAACAGATTTACGATGAAAAAAGTACTACCTTACATATAACTAAGCAAATTTTAAAATGTAATAAATAAATATTTTAATTTGTTTAATAAATTTAGTTACGTTTTGAATTTTAGTAAAACATATCATTTCCCTGTTTATTGAAAATTATACAGTTCTTAAGTGAATATCATTTAAATTAGGGTTGGAAAGAAAAAGAAACTTTATTAACAAAAAGACAAATCATTTTAATTTACACCAATAGAAAAAATAGTTTGTTGAAGTACTTAATATAATGATGAGAAATATTACAACGATTAATCACATTATAAAAGTAATGTTAAATTTGAAAATTAGAATACAAAGTTTAGAATGGAAAGAAAAATACAGACTTTGTATATGTTGAAATTTTCATTTAGCAGTGAATAAAAAATATTGTTACTGATGATGATGATAATAATACACTCAAAAAATTTAATTTCCTTTACAAAGTCCATATTTCAATCCCATCGAACATATATGGAATTATATTGAAAAATAACTGCACAAATTGAAAAACATTGAAAATCACCCCAAATCAAGCAATAGAAGAACTCAATTTTATACAAAAATTGGTTTTATATATGCAAAATAGATTAAGAGAAGTAACTAAATTAAAATTAGATCAAAAAAGATACTAATTATTAAAATTATGATTATAAATTGAAAGGAAGAAAAATATCTTCATTTAAAATAAAAACAAAATGAAACATAGGATGAATTTATTCATGTACGATAATAGTAATTGTAAAAAAATTAAATAAGTGCATATCGATTATCTTCATATACATTTTATTGTATAATCTGCTCTTTTTATGGAATAGAAGTTATTGTTAGACGTTGTTGAAAATAAAATAAGTAATTAAATCTTGTACTTCGTACGATAAATTAATTAGTATAGTGTATATTAATATATATATATATATATATATATATATTATCAGCCCATCTCTAATGATTTCTGGATGAAGATCTTTCCCAAAATTTTTCACTTTGACCGATCCAATGTCTTTCTTTTTAGGCCATTCCAACGAATTTTCTATTATCTATTTCTCTATCTATCTACCTATCTATGTTTTATTTTTTATATATATATATATATATATATATATATATATATATATATATATATATATATATTATAAAATAAAATTGTAATTAAAAATAATGTTCAAGTTTCTAAATATTTAACATGAATGTAATTTATATAAAATGTGACATAAATTTTAATATAGTTTTACAGGTAAAGAGTAACATTTGATATTCAGTGTAATGTTAATAACACCAAAATATGATTATGAACGTGTAAATGAGAATCCAGAAATTCATCTACGGTGTTAATGAAAATAAATTTGACAAGAAAACAAGACGTTCACCACGTATTATTCGAGTTGCACGTATAAATTAAACTATATAAACCTTGATATAGTACTTGTACGTTCTGTTCAATTACAGAAATCATCAAAAATATCGTACACGAGTTGTCGTATTGATTAAACTGAACTGGATCTTTCTAATAAATTATAAAACGTGTAAGAGAAAACATAGAACGGTAACGGTGGAAACAGACGCGCGGAAAATGCTCACTAACGATTCGCATTGTGATAATTGTTTACCTAAAAACTTGATTTATTCTAGAACACATAATCTTGTTACACAAATTATACTCAAAATCTCAACAAATTTCAGTTGAAAACATTTTAATTGCAACTCGCGAAAGTTCATTAGCGCAGCGAGTGTCTGTGCAGCTGAGGTTGGACGGTTTTGTTTGCCGTTGACTTTTTGTCTTTATTCTTATATAATCCTCGTGGCAGAGCTGCGTTCAGCCGGGGGGCTTTATTTCGGGCAACGTTACGCCGTTCAATTCGCACGAGACGTAAGGGCGACCGGAGGGACGATGAGAGGACGTTTCACCGTACTCACGCCATTCGATGTGTACAGTATTACAACAGGCGAGGTTGCGAGATGTGCTCAATTTTTATTGCTTTCATTACAGTATTTACATATTTGGGATCATTGCGCAAATTAGCATTTTAAAATTTAATATTCATTTTTGGAACAATAAACCAGATTACGAATTTTAAATGCTTCTCGTTGTTACCTGTAAATTTTCTAATAAATTCGAAAATAAAAAGGAATTAACTTGCATAGAATAATAAATACAAATGTAAAGAACATATTATTTTTCATAAAAATATAAATAATTCAGTTCAAGAGTAGTTTAAACAACAATTTCTTACTGTGAACAAATTTGCTTTCCAAAAAGGAATCACGACGAGATTTTAGTTATAACGTAATTATAAATTGAAAACCTGATTATATAATAAAAATTACCTTTCATTACGAAAACGATTTTATGGTCAATAAAAGTTTATCTTTAATAAACAATAACATATATTTATATTAATATGAGATTTGATTGTAAATATTTTTATTGTCAAAAGACAATTTATATTTATATAGTTATATATTAAAAGTACACAATTTTATAATAAAAACACTTCTCAGAATAAAAAGTAGTTCAAATGTAAATTTTACAGTGATACATAATCCCATATATATATACTATTATTTTTAATTCTTCCGTTGTTGTTTTCAAGTTTCATCATAAATTCATTTAGCCAAGTACGTTTTACAAAACTTTGTTTCAACAGTTGCAATAAATACAAAGGAGATTTAAATATAAAATTATTTATAATTTTCATGCATATCAAATGAGAAAATCAAGTATATCGTTATTTATCTTTATTAATTTATCTATTTATCTATCTATGTCATCACCGGTTATAAAACTAAATTAATTTATCGACTAGACTCGTTTCAATGTACATTTTTAAGCATTATTTTTTAAGGGTAAGAGTAAAAAAAACTTTTCATATAAGGCATTTCGTTACACCGCGAGAGAGCACGAATAACCAATTTATTCTTACGAAAGTTTCGACGGCAAAAACACGAATTCTTGCAGTTTTATCCATCCGTAGTTTGAAACAACTGCCTTGGGCAAAATGTCGGTTTCACTGTTTTAATTCCAACCCATAACCGGTGTATTACTGAAAACGACACACTTCAAATAGGTTTTCGTCTGACTCTGTCATGCTACCCAGTTAATGCTCTCACTTACACTTGTTGTATACTGTATACTTTTTTTTCCCGTTTTATAATACGATATGCTCGGGGGTATATGTAATTTGAATAATACCAACTTATTTGTTTTCCAGCTTAATGAAGACTTGAAATATTAATTTGTAATGCTTACCCTTGATGAAAATTAAATGGTAGACACTTACCTAAAACCAAAAATATTTTAATTAGATATTTATTAAATGAATTTCTTATGAATATTATTTTATTTATATACATACACTCACCTACTCATACATACACATACATATGTACATACATACAAATATATAACTTTCAAAATAAAGCACAATATGAAAAAACTGTAATTATCTTAATGCAAATCAATTTTTGTAAAGTAATATTCAATTATTATTAAAAAATTATCATCATATTAAAAATAAATTAAAATTAACTGAAACTTAACTTGTATACAATTATTATAACAAAAGTAAAAATGAATATATTAACGTAAGCATTGAAAATTAAAATTTTAATACACCACAGCAAAAAAAATACATTTCAACTTTAAATTACTATTTTGAAAGCTTGTAGAATTTCCTTTATTTTCAATTACTTCAACCAGTCTTTTGCAATTAAATGTTATCAAACTTGTAGATTTATGCTGTTTTTTTAAAAAAAAATGATAGAAAATTGTTAAAAAAGTAAAAGTATCTGAAATGGATGTTCCATAAATAAATATAGAAGATATATAACAAAATAGGATCTGTTATTAATCAGAAGATAAAAAGATTTGAATTCGTTACAAAAATATTATGACGATGAGCTTTTGAAAACAATTTATTATGAATTTGGATTAAAATAAATTAATGTTTGCAAATATATTTTTAAAAACAACAATAAAACAGATTAAATTTCAATCTGATTCCATTAATGGTTTGATTCAAAAATTTTTAATTATTTTATTTTCTCATATTCCTAGTTTACTGTATTTATTACATATTTTTCTTAATTCTATACTCAATTTTTTTCCATCAAATAAAAAGAAATCACACATCGATCAATGAGTGTTAAAAAAATATTTAAACTAATGCTTTAAGCATTGCTTGAAGTAATTGAATATAAAGGAGTTGTTATAACTTTTTAAAATATTAAAGTTTCTAAAAATAGAAAAAGAAATTCTTTATATTGACATAAATTTATTTTAAGAGTTTTTATATGTGTTTATTTTTAGTTTTCTGGGTACAAATAAAGTTTCAGTTCATTTTGATATATTTTTAACTTTCTTTTGAAAAAAGTTTGGCATTAAGGTAGTTACCATTTTTTATTTCATTTTATATATATATATATATATATATATGTGTGTGTGTGTGTATGTGTGTGTGTGTGTGTGTGTTTATATGTGATTTTTAAATATACAAATAATATTCTTAAAATATTACAAAGATGAATAAAAAAAAATTAACTGTTATTGATAATAATATAATAAAAAAAACATTACTGCTTATGGAATAATAAATACAATTGGAACATACAGAATGTATATTAGAATATATAATTAAATTATCAGAATCAATTGAAATTGTACAAGAACTTGTTTGCACAAAACTACGTTTAAGTTACAAAATTAATAATTAAAAGTTCACACTTTACTTGTACTGAAAGTGACAGTGGATTATAATGATTGTTGAAATAGATATAATGGGAATCTTCATCATAATAATGATATTCTATATAGCACAACATTTCTGTTTCAACATAGTGTAAAAGACACTAGCGTAAGGGCATTAAGTTAATAGGTTTTCGAGTAAAGTCAGTAACAGAAGTTACTTGAAATTAACGTTTCATCTAAAACTTCAAAATGTATTTCTATCGACGTTCACATAGTAATCAAACTTTATTTATGAATATATATATATATATATATATATATAGATATATATATATATATATATATATATATATATTAATTGATATAGAAAATATAAAAAGCGTTATATAAATTCAACAAACCATTTTAATAATCATTAAATATAAACTTTGTTGTTTTTCTTTTACTTATATTTATATATATATATATATATATATATATATATATATATATATATATATATATATATAAGTAAAGTTATGAAGAAAAAAGTGAATTATTGATTATATAATTAGCATGATAAAAACCTTTAAAAAAGAAAAGAAAAGCAGAATAAGAAGGTCAAATGAAAATACAATTCCTGATAATATAAAGTTGAATGGTTGGTTTATTTGATTGTTGCTTGGATATTAAATTATTTTCACGCGATTTATATCTAATACAGTTGTGTTTCTAATATAAGCTATAAAGTATAAAATTATATATGAATGAAATTATATATATATTATATATATATATATATATATATATATATATGTATGTATGTAAGTATGTGTATATGAATCATCATAGGTGAAATTGTTCAAAAGCAAGCCAAGCAGACATACAACTTGCACAACAGAGGTAGTAAAAGTGAAATAAATAAAGTTCCTAGAAAAAACACATTAGAATGAACCAAGGAAGACGAAACATTTCATTTTTATAGTTTACATAGACGTGCATCTAGTATTTAGAGGAATGTTTATTTTTAATATGAATTGACTTTGCCAGATGTAATATATTATATCCACTACTGGATGAGAAACTCCTCCGAAACATTCAATTTTGAGCAACCAATGTATTTTTTTAAAAACACAAAATCGTATAATACAAAAGTATTAAAAATTACTATTAATGAAAAAAATGTACTTTTATATCAATAAAAAAATATATTAAAAATGTTTTCTATTGACAAATAATAGTAAATATATCTCTAATATAGATTGTAGAAAATAATTATTTTCGTAAATTTTAAAAATGTATAAGATTAAGTTAAAAAAATTTAATTAATAAGATTAAAAATGAAATATATTGAAATTTTGAATAATATTTAAATGACGGTTGTGAAATTCGAGAATAAAAGTAAAACGATGTCATAAACAGTAATGTTATAGAAGTCTTATGAACAAAAAGTTCACGAAACTCCATAGTCGTGGACAGAAAACTTCTGAAGTAGTAACTTGAGAAGGTCAAGGTAATGAAATGTAGCGCCTTGGAAATATTAATATAATTGCGAATATTTATAAACTTTATACAGTTATATATTTATATATATATATATATATATATATATATATATTAGGTAAAGAAAGATATATGTGTATTCAGTGGTAAAAAATACATATGTTTTATACTGTCATTCGATGTATGTGAATATATTTAAAAATAAAACACAATTTGAATTTATATTACATCCATAAAAGTTGAAATGACAGTTTCTAAAAAAATATACATACTTGTATATGAATATGAGATGACTGATAGTAAAACGAATATGTAGTACTTTGAAAATATTCTGAAATATTTTATAGAATTTCTTACTTTAAAATAATTCTTATTGATTAAAAAAATTATCAACTAGACTAAAAAATATTTTTTATAACAGTACACTAAAAATATTTGCATAATAAAATGAATAATAATATCATATATATATATATATATATATATATATATATGAGTGTGTGTGTGTATGTTTGTATAGATATTACTTTGTGTGTTGTGTACAAAATTACGTGCCTAATTAGGAAACTAAACCCATTAAAAAATCACTAAAAACAATATTTTCATTTTTACTAATTCTCACTAATAAATTTATTCTAGTTTGTGGAAAGGAATTAATGAACTATAAATCAATATATTAAATATTTTAACTACAAGTATATTTATGCTAAATTAACTATTTACCTACTAGTTTATTTTATTTTTGAAATCATTTTTTAATACTGAAAATAGGATTGATTTGAGACAAAATGAGTATGACGAGTAAGTTCTAAATATATCATATCTACTAATATTTCAAGAAATGAATGACTGAAGCACAAGGTAAAATTTAATTAATTAGGGTCTTATTGTTATGTTTAAGTCCTGCTAAACTGTAATAGTTTTTTTTCGACTTTAAAATAAAGACTCTGGATAAATAATGTTACTTTTAGTTGTATTTTTTTTTCGAATACGTAATAAAAAAGCAGATTTAACAATTATATATTTTGATGCAAATATTTGTTTTCCAACTAGAAAAATATTGTTCTATGTTTTCATTTTATAATATGAATAAGTTGATTTAAATCTAATATATTTTTTATTTATTTATATCTCCTTAATCATAAATCTCTCTATCTAATACTAGATGAAGGCCTTTCTCAAAATTTTTCACTCCAAACGATCTATTTAATTCCATCCTCTTCTAATTCATTCTTAATATTCACTTTCTGGGCCTTCTTATATATTTACATTCACAAACAATAACTTTTCTTGTCCATCAGTGTCCCTCTTATTGCTATATAATCGGCCAATTTACATTTCAAACTTCTCACTTTTCCCACAACATTCGTAACTGAATAATCTATTTATTCCTCTTTTTATCTTTTTATGCTATTTTAAATACACATATGTGTATAATTCTTTGCATTGTCCGGAACCATTGAATTATTCTGGCATTAAAGACCCATTCTTCACTGCCATAGGTGAGAACAGGAAGAATGAATTGATCTTTCTTTCTCTTTATATATATATATATATATATATATATATATATATATATATATATATATATATATACAACGACTACAAATAACAAAGTAAAACATAGAAAGATACATACTAAGAGTAACACATGGAGAATGAGAGAGAAATGAGTGAATTCAACAACAAGAAAAAGTTATAAACGTTTCAAAACGAAAGTGAACAATTTAAAATAGAAATAGTCTGTTTATACAACAAGAAAATTATGTGATTGATGGAAAACACAAATTACAGATAAGAAATTCACAAATAAAAAATATATAAGAAAAACTTTTGAAGATGAAGATATAAAAAAAAGAAAATTGTTGGAAGAGGAACGTTTTAAGAGAGGCCTCCATTCAATAGTGAATAAAAGAGACTGATGATGATTATAATTATAAATATATAAACACACACACACTTATATATATATATATATATATATGAATTTTGTTTTATGTACGCCACTGAGGTAATATACACATGTATATACGTACTATAAGTACGCAAATACAACCGCCTTTATATTTCAATATCACCGTGCAGCAACTGCCCTGATTTTAGTCTCATTGTTTGCCGACACTGTTTGCATATATTTAGACTTTATGCTTATTTATTTTCCTTTGAATGTCGCGACTCTATGATTTCTTTAGTTGTTATAATGAAGTCGTGATTTTTTTTTATCCAATAACATATTAGGTCTTGGAAAGTATTGTATATATTAACGATATGAAAAAAAATACTTTATTCAAAAAAAATGTTTATTTGTTTGATAAAATTTTATGTGTACCCACTCAGATACAGACACACACACACACACACACACATATATATATATATATATATATATATATATATATATATATATATAATGTATGTATTTTGAAGTTAAAAAATGTTATAAACGAATAATAAATTGAAAAATGTACAAGTGGAAATAAGAAAATTTGATTTATTCGTATTATTCAGTTCAAGAAATACATAATATTATTTTTTTCAATAAACTGTGAAACGTATAGAAAATTCAATATCGAATATTGAATTATTAAGTTTTAGAGATGAAACAAACTGAAAAAAATGTTTTACAGAAATCAATTCATCGTTCTTTTCTTATTTTTGAAATAATCAATATAAGAGTTTGATCAAATTTGATAGTAACATCTGGTATAAAGAATTTTATATTGTTTCATTTGAAACTTGAGATCGTCTAACAGATTCTATCTCAAAATTCTAATACAAACATTACTTTATTGATTGATTTATTTATAGATATTGTTGTTAGAACGATTATCTTTTTTAGAGTCATATATTAGATTTTGTAATATTGTTATTACATTTTTTTATAGGTTTGTTTGGAAGAAAAAAACGTAATATATTTTTGTTTACAAAATATGTAACTTCATTCAAATAACTTTAAACAAACATATAAAAATATACTAAGTAATTAATGAAAAGATTTCCTGTTTAATATTTTTTTGATTACATACAATAAACGTGCAACTTTATCCCGAAAACTTCTCTTTCCGCACAAATCTCCAATTATCACTTCAGTAAATCTAGTCTGTCGGATATAATCACGATAATTTCGTTACAAACATACTAATAAGAGACAAGAAGATTGCTTTACTTATGTCTTCTCACCAACTACTTCGTTTACCAACAATCTCATTACTCTTCCATTTAACACATCCCCTACACATTAATAGTGTTGTTTTGGGATATCTCAAACGAAATATGTGAAATGTAACTTGAATAGATATAAAACAGTATTGTATAATTAAAATAACTGTAAGTTTTTTTATTACAAATAAAAAATATAATAATTTTCAGCACAAAAGAAAACATTTCAACCCAAGTTTAATTATTTATTGTAGTTGAACATAAATGGATCTAGCATTGCATTGAATAAAAATTACAAGTGTTCAATATTCATTTAGTATTCAAATTTTCTCTGATATGCATTTCGATAATCATCCAATCATCATCGTCAAAGCTGTATATTATTAGATTTTATAATACAGCACTTTGATAATAATAACATGGATATTGAAATGTAAATCAGAGAATAAAATGTACAGCAAATGATCAGGATGAGCGATTAATTTAGATTAAAGAAATATGAAATCGTTAAAAAAATCTTCTGTTTAAAACAAGTATAAAAATTAGCTCAAATATATTTTTTTAATTTTACAAAATGTCTACACATTTCGATTAAATTTCTGTGTACTTTTTACACATTTTACATTGTTCGTTCTATTCAACCTTATTCAATGTAACTTATTTAAAATAAATCTATTTCCATTCATTATTCATTCACAAATTAAAACGTATTAAATGAAGTGACATTGAAATCATCAAATCGTAAATGAATGGACGGACATTGTACAAGGTTGTCGCCATATCGTGAACTTCAAAACATTATAATTGGTGTACTTAAATAGGTAAGGAAAAATCTTAACGACATCATCGTTCATTATAGACTTTTCTTTGAAACGATGTCTGACTCCATTACAGGCGCACATTTTAAGCCTATCTATTTCCATTTTGAACGAATATTCTAAAATTTGTTCCGCGTTTTAAGCAAAAGATAATTTCACTTTGATGAATAACGAGTACGCCGAAATGAAATAAAACATAATATACACGAAGTTTTTATTAGAATTTCAACCAGCGTGTAATAGTATAGCATTAAATTGAAGTATCGTTAATGGTATTAAAAACATAGCTCTCCGAGAGAGCTACCTTAGCTCTCACGTGTAAATCATCGCGGCTGTACATACGGACGTTAACGATCTGAAATAATTTAAAAACACCCCTAGCAGACAGACAGAAACGACGGTCGATGGTATGGTTCGGTAGTTATGGTTGCAGGCGCGCCACCTCTCCTAGAAACCACTTTAATATATATTATGCATTAACGACATAATAAATTTTATGTAATAAGTCTAAACGTGACTAACGAGTAATGACATAATTCATTTGTTGAAAGGGGTAAAAGATGAGAACAAGTCGTCCGAAAGTTAGTCTGTTGAAAAAGTTATTTTTTCTCGTCGAGAAATTCGCTTCGACAGAACCAAACACGACTGTACAATCTGATTAACGTTTATTACTTATATTGTTTGAAGTCACTTCAAATATATTTGATTGTAGATTTATACCGAACGGTCGAGATAAAAGTTTTTCATATCATATAACGCTATTATTTACGTTCGTGTTTTGTAAAATGGCGTTCTTTATGGATAATCTTATTAATTAGTAGCGAAGAGAAATTTTACGTTTAATATAATATTATTCATTTTAATATACGATCGAAAATGACATCTCAAAATATAAACGTAGGATCGTAACAAAATTAAACAATTTTCGTATTATTTTATTCAGAAAACGAAAGCATATACTTTTTATATAAATTTATTACCGAGAACATTTATAATAAGGAAATCATATCGAGAATATACATTATTTTCGAAAATGAAAATATAATTTCATTACATTTATCTTTTAAATAAATATATATATATTTCTTATCACTCATATTGAGAAAAAATATTAGCTTATAATATATAAAATTTACGATTTTAAAATAGAGAACAAAAATATTATATAACAAAGAAGAAATATTTAATTAGCTTCAATATTTCAATATAAATATTTTTTTTTAAATTAAAAATTTCTGATTGTTCCAATAAAAATATTTTCTTTGAAAAAGAAAACTATTTTTAAAAAAATAACTTACTTTAATTATCTGAGTAAAGTTGTGAACGATATATTGATCAGAACAAATAGCTTTCTGGAAAACATTTATTAAAAATAAATTGACACGAGCTGATCATTATATACCATTATATATCATCTTCTTGCTATCCAATTTCTATCCACTACAAGTTATATCATCACTGATTTTCATTACTGCTTTCTTCACATTCTCAATTTGTTTTATTTTCACAACTATCGTTTAAATTTTATCTTGTAAAAGTTGAATGAGTTTTTTCTTATTTATTGCTTAAGAAGTAGATGTATAAAATTTCAATTAGAAAAGATTATTATGTCTTAATTGAAAAATGATAAACGTGTTTTTTTGAAAAAAACATTTTAATTTAGAAACATTTTCACATATATACGTATGTATGTTTGTACGTTAGAATATACAAACTTGTGAAAATATTTAAGAAAATTTCAAGTCATAAAATGTCAATTTGAAAAAATTAGGGCAGCGTAAGGATCAAACAGACAAATAAAGGACGAAGGACACTGTTGACTACAAAGCGTTCATCAGTATCCGTTCGTATGCAGAATGAAGGATAGTCAAATTATGTACTTCCCAATCTTTGAGAAGCCTTTGAAGTTTGTCTAGGTAGACAATAACGTTCATATATGTGTGTGTGTGTGAAGAATTCAGTGTATACTTGTTTGTGTTTATACATACACATAAATGTATATATAGATATATATATAGAAAGATGAGTAGACGACTAAAACCTTCTGGCGTTGTTCGTAACAGACAAAAGCGACGAAAAAATATATTGGACTCGTTTTAAAGCTCTCTAGGGAACATCTCTAGAGAAATATGATTTGGAGAAAGTTACGAATTACTGTTACGGATATTAAGTTAGTTAGAAAAGATGAACTTGTATGAATGTATGTGTTTATTTTTCTATGTTTCTTCTATTATATATATATATATATATATATATATATATATATATATATATATAACATTATTAAACGACAGAAATACAACATTACATTTTGAATCTGACAACATTTTGTCGTGAAACTGTTCTGCTTGCAAAAGATGTAATTTCAAACCGGATTCATCGTACTGTAAAATTAAAATGGAGCAATAACCAACCTCTTCTGATAAAAAAACACGACGTACGACGACATCTTTTACATTAAATCTATCCATTACATATTTATCACACAATCATAAAGTATGGTAAACTTTCTCTACATTAATATTTAAAAGCTGTATTATCTTTTCGTTCTATGAAACTTATTTCAAAGACAGTTGACTCTGAATCAATTAATCATTTGAATAAACTAATATGAAAACTGAAGTAGTAATTAATTGAAACTTTTTAAAATAATCAAAAAAGGAATATTTAAATTTAATTATTGGTTATTAAACTCTCTCTCTCTTTCTCTCTCTCTCTCTTTATATATATATATATATATATATATATATATATATATATAATATGCCTGTTTGAAATTACTAGTCTAACAATAAAGGATCTAATTTTGGAACGATATCTCCTTAATTAAACTGTATACTATTTTAATCCAATTTTTAATAACATTCACTGTGGAAGATGGTAATTTGAAAATATTGAAATTTGGAACATTTCAAACTCGAACATCGAGCACCCCTATAAAAAACTGAAATTCATCAATTTGTTTTTTATAGTCTCCCATTATTTTTAATACATAAAAGTAGAAGTTACTCTTTGATTAATACCCTCCCAAGTCGAAAACCTTGAATATTAAATATAGAAATTAAAGTCATAAATATTACTCTATTTTATAAACTCTTGCATCTTAGTTAATCTATTAAAATTATTCCAGATATGATTATTTACCAGGAAATAACTACCTTTTTTTCTCAATTGAACGTTTTAGATTGTTATTCCTGGAGCGTGGATACTCACATTATACTCAAAAACTTCTTATCAAAGTCCAATATTTTCTATTTCAATAATTACTTATTGTTCACTTTAAATTATTGTGGTGTTGGGGTTAAAATTCATTTGTGTAAAGTGAATCAGCCACAGTTCCAAAACAACAAATAAATATTTTCTATTTTTAATTATAATATTATAGGATATTCTTAAATGAGACAGAATGGTTTAGACATACATTTATTTGCTTATTATCATTTACTGTTCTTTACTACCACCCTTAAGTGTCATTTAAACCAATCTATCTATCTATCTATCTATCTATCTATCTATCTATCTATCTATCTATCTATATATATATATATATATATATATATATATATATATATATATATATATATATATATATATATATAATGTGGGTATGTATGTAAGAAATAATAATAATAAAAAAATTAAAATAGTGAATATATTAAAAAATATTATAAAATAACACTTAATAACAGTCCATATACTCGTACATGCATGAAGAAAATTGTTATTTTGTGATAAGACATGAATTTAACTTATTCATCAACGCAATCGATTGAAGTTGTTTAGTTGTTTTTCTCTTGCGTATCGTAGTAAACTTTCGATTCCAGATATTACTTTTTAATACAGTTCTAAAAATGGATTGAAAACCATATTAGATATTTACAATTTCCATACAATAAAACCAATATTTTTTTATGTGAAGTTACTTTTAATTCGATTAATTTTTAAATCTACACTTAAGGTGAATTAATCAAAAAGAATCAATCCAGCACTAAACATATATCGAAATACATTTTCAAAATATTGTAATTGATTTATAATGCATTTTTTATAAAGAATGAATATCAATGAGAAAAGTCACTTGTATAAATATATTAAAACTTTTCAAATCTAAACATATATAATATTGATAACATTTAAATTTGAATTTTTTATAAAAATTCAAGTTGATTTTTGTAATATCTGGAATAATTAAAAAAATATTTAAATTTCATTAACAAATACTTTTGGCTAAATGATAATTGTTATTAAATTATAATTTATTTTTTAAATATTATTATATTACACTGTTAAAATAAATACTTTTGTTTAAATTTAAGTGTTCTATACAGATTTTTATTATTTATGTACACAGAGACGAACTGAATATAAAATGTAGTAAAACAATTTGTATTCAAAATTGTAATCAGAAGAACATAAAAGATGTATTTATCTTTGAATAAATGCAAACATCTTACACTGACTTTGTAAACGGAACGTTTTCAATAAAGGTCGCAACGAAGCGTACATTTTCCGTTTAAGTATTGCACTTTATGTGCAGATTGCTTTTTCAGAGGTGAATTGCAGCATTTGAGACGTGCTCTTAGCAATACGATAGTAATATATTAACACCGCCGTTACAAACTGCTTTTGCTTTGCAACTTAAATGCTCTGCATTCGCTTGATTGAACACTTAGAGACCAACTAGAAACTACAACCACTAAATAGTTATCTCAAAGGAACCACACAATCGCCTCTATATCGCGTTATCTGAACGATGAGTTATTCAGATAAAGGATAATAAATTAATTTACTAAAGTTTTCTATTCGATATTTTTTTTTTTTAGTAATTACGTGCAAAATAGAACGAAAAAATAATTGTTTTCATTTAAATCACACATTATAAATAATTAAAACAAATATTTTAATTAACAATTAATAAAATTACATAAAATGTTCTATTTGATTGAAAAAAAACATTTTACAAGATAATGAGTTAAAAAAAATGTGTACATGATAAGAATGAGAATTTTTTCTACAAATACATGAAAGCTTTTAAAATCTTATGTGGTATCCATTTAGGTATCTGGTCAAGTAGAAAAAAGGTCGTAAAAACTGTATCACGTAAACTATCCAATATTTTTTTCAAAGGAAAACAGAATGTTCAATAGCAAATAAAAAACATTTAAAAGTGATCGGTGCAGAGGTTATATTTTTTAAACATTTTTTTATATATAAATAAATAAAAAAAAATTAGGAAGAATATTTTTAAAAATATATGAAAAAATATGATAATATTTCAAATATTATTATTTTAATATATATATATATATATATATATATAGAGAGAGAGAGAGAGAGAGAGAGAGAGAGAGATTGATAAAAAATAAATAGATATAGTTAAAAAGGAATAATTAAATTTAAATATTCCTTCCTTGATTATAATAAGAAGCTTTAATTAAAACATTTTATTTAAAGTGTGCTAACATATGGAAGCTAAAATTAGAATCTGGTAAGCAAACGAAAAACAGAATAAAATCAATAAAAATGTAGATATGGAAAATGTTAACAAAAACAAGAAAAATAATCACTTAAGTATTGAAAAAAGTAGACAAAAAAATACATATTTTAAAATATACAGAAAGAAAAAATAAAACTTATATGGTATTTGATGAACTACAATAATTTTCTTAAAAATATTTTCGAAGGTTAAGAGCTGGCTCAGTCTTTTTAGCAATCGGTTCAAACAGCTTATAATAAACAATTCTATACATATCCAGATTTTCTCACAACAATGTTTCTACATAAACTATGCTATTTCATTTCAGGTAGTTGTATAAAATGATTTTTATCTTTCAGGTAGAAAAGTTATTATTTTTAAACTTTTCAATCCATGCACGAAATATACTTTGAGCTACGACGTCATCGTAAATGTGATAAATGATTCTGTTGAATTTTTCATCTATTTTACGTTGATTAAATAAAAATATCATATAGTGTATAAAAATAATATATCTTATTTCCATTTTTTATGAAACTAAATATATGTATCAACAATACTCATCTGTCAAACGTTAATTTGTATTTATTTATAATAACAGTGACAAAACAAATATACGAAAGTAGAATTGTTCGTCAATAAAAATTTTCATACCAATGGTAGAAACTTTTGCATATATATATATAAATGTGTATGTGGATTAGTGTGGATATGCATAATAGATCTTGATTTATATTTAATGGAATTTCCGAATTTACTGTTAAACTAATAAGATACAATAACTTTAAGTTTTACTACTACACAGCATCTTTCAAGAAGTCTTTCAACTTAAAGTTGTCATTATTAATTAAATCGAAACTTTATAATATATATATATATATATATATATATATATATAAAGTAACATCAATCTAAAAACGAAAAATATATCACGTTGGTAGCTAAAACTACTCTCTTCGTTCTCCCGTACGAATTTTTTAGTTAAAATAGCAATTTCAAGCAGCTAACTCGCTTGTATATTACCCTTCTCGAAGAAAAATAGACTCTTCGATGTCACCGTTTCGCAGATCAATTCTTTCAATAGCACCTAAACTGTCAGACGCCTTTTCATCATGCCTTTTTAACCGTAAGAGTTCGGCCATTACAAAGTTATGTCAATATGTGTCCATCTAATCGAAAGTACGTAAGAAGACTATATTTTTCTTTTATATACATACATATATATATATATATATATATATATATATATAAGTATTTCTATGTATAAACTTCAGTTTCGTTTTGTAAAAGAAACTAAAACTATAAAAAGGAAAATGTACGATGACGTTTATTTCACTCGACTTGAAATTATTTCCTCGTGTATAAAAATTTAAAAATGTATCTGCGATTATAGTACAGAAAATAATAGAGTGGAATATTTTATATTTTTATTTTGATGTTAAATATATTTTTTATTTAATATTTTAAAATTGACTTAATTATATTCATATTATATTTGAAAATTTTTCCAATAAAAAGTATACAATTTATTTTATAAGAAACACTGTTTTTATAATAATTGTTATTTCGTGTTTAAGTAAAAATTTCTATTTTTAATATACTTTACAATATAATTAAACAGACATGAAAAACACTAATGTAATATATATACAGATTGTTTCATAAATTTATATTTAAAAAAAATAACACGAACTATTTATTATAAATGACTTTTTTATCATAAATATTTACAACATATTCTGGAAATTTAGTAGCAAAAAATTTATCATCTAAATGTCAACCTTCATAACGCTGATATTCTGAAAACTGATAATTTCGAAAAATGAGTCGGCACATAGTATTTTTGTTTGGATGTTGTTTATCAACTAATTTATATAGGTTATTTTTTATGATATATCCTGTTTCTGAAATAATTCAAAAGAAAAATTCAACGAAGTTAAATCTAATTTCTTAGAAAATAAATTGATGACATGGCGTTAATTTTTTCGAAAATAAACCTTCAAAAATGTCTTAGATACATAACAGATTGAATCATCTTGTTAAAACCAAATTTTTGAGTCCTATTCACAGAATTCTTTTAAATTTGGTTATAAAAAATGAGACATCAGTGTTAAAAATAAACTAAACTGACCTTCAGTACATAACCTCTAAATTCTTCAAAAAGTAGGATCCATTTAATGTCCTCAAATGAAAATACAGCCTAAACAGTGACCTCAGAGCTATCAAGTAGATGTTAATATCTTTGTTAAATAATAATAATTTTGATTGTTGACATATCTGTTAAAGTAAAAATAAACTTTGCCTCTAAACAGAATTTTTTTGAAATTATTAAACCTCTCAAACATTTTAATAAAATACATCAGTCGTATAGTGTGACCTTGTTTTCATCTCTTGATCTGTTGAATCTTAAGAGTACAGATTCAAGGTATATATCAAAATTTAGTGTAAAATCATCTGTATTATGTTTAAATTATCATTTTGTCTACCAACAGATCGTATTGAAGAACAATTCAAAGAATGAATCAATCATTCAATATTTTCAAAGCTGTAACCGGACCTTAGAGGATATCCAAATTTAGAATTGAATAAGTCGTTTCGAATTTCTAGGTGCCATAAATTAGATGTTTGGTTAATATTGTGAAAATTATTCGTCGCTGAGTTTTCGTGAGTAAATTGTTGCTCTGATAATAGACTCATATAGAGAAGACATATTGTTGTTCCATGGGAACTATTTGGATTGTACAAAACTTATATAAATCTCAATTTCTCTCATGATACAATTTGGTGGCGCACGAGATATAAATGTAAATTGATTTATGGAACAGCTGTATATATATATATATATATATATATATATATATATATATATATTGTGCGTAATTTGATTTATATCAACACGTCACGTTATTATTGAAATTACAATTACAAAAAAGTCAAAACGTATCCAAGAAACTTCAAAACTTGTTTAAAATTAAACTTACATTTCTATATAAATTAAATTCGTGTATAAATATTAAATCGATTTATACACTTGACATGCGAAATGACAATCCAATATGTTGAAATATGCACACAAATTGAATAATTTTTCAGATTAGTTTATTTCAGAGAATTTTTTTACATGTTATTTATTTGTTTTTTTTTTAATTTTCTTCTCTGAATTTTTATAAGAATTAAAATTAAATTATCTTAAATATTTAATAAAATAATATCATGATCATCTAAATACTTGTTGGCCAAAAAAGGAAAAGTTATTTTTATTAAACAATTTTATTACCTGGAATGAAATTCTTTTGATAAAAAATAAATTTGATATTATTATATATTATTCTGATATAAATTTTTCATATCAACAAATATATTCCTATCAAATATGTATTATAGTAAACAATGGACATTTATTATTAATTTTAATACAAATACTTTAATAATCTATCTTTCACAGATACTCTATTTTCAAAGCAGATAAAGATCAGATTTAATAGAATTATGTATGTATAATTTCTGATAATAGAAATAAGTAAATTATTCAGATGTGTTATTTCATTATTTATTCAAGACAAGCTTTTAAAATTATCGACTAAAAAATATTGAATGATATTATATAACAGAAAAGTATGTAACTGTCATTAATCACACGAGATATCGTAAAATGTCAACCAAAGAATGCATTTATATTCTATTTTCATAAAAAAATTGTCATGCTATAAACGTTACCAAAATTATTCTATATGGAAAAATACAAAGAAAATAATGCATATAAATTGTGTAATTATCTAAACATTAAAATATGTAATATCAATTTTTTTAAACACACAAAAAATCAATTTCTATAAAGAGTTTTTTTAGAAGAATAATATTTTTGTATACACATAAAAAAAATATCAACAATTTTTATTATATCAATTAAATTTTACTTATCTCCTTTTAATCAAAAAAATAGTTGATAAATACAAGTGTATATAAAAGCAAACGTTTCATAATTTAGTTGACTTTCAGTACATCGTACAAAACCCTATTTAGAAATCAATTGAAAATTTAATTCGAAGCTAAACATCGAGATTTGATCTCGACATGAATCAGTACGTCGTGTTTTCTCAATTCTCGTGCATCTGTCGAAACCATTAAAAATCTGCATTTTAAAATAGTACAAGTTGTTCTGAAACCTCTTGACATGCTTGAAAGTAAATAAGCTATTGATCTTTCTATGAGGTCCTACTATTGAAATGTTATTTCTCTTAAGACATTTATTAACAATATTGATATTATAACAAGTATTTTTTATTCTAATAAATTATATATATATATATATATATTACAGGCGATAATAAAATAGAAATCAATTTCAATTTAAAATTTTAAATATTTTATGAAAATAATATTTATTGATTTTAATAAAACAATATTTAGCTTTAAAAAGACATACCCTTTCCACAAATGAAATATTTAATGATTGATACTTTTTTCATTAAATATTTTCCTTCATTATTGTCTGAAGATTTTTTATTAATTAAATAAAATTTGAATTTCATTGAACTAAGAATAAATAAGACAAAAATAATGATAAAATCTCATTATCTGATTTCGTGGATAAATATTTTCACAGATTAAAATTTTCGTTCCGGATTTTCTATTCAAGATTATATTACCTCGTGAATCTAATAGATTTACACTGATGGATATATATATATATATATATATATATATATATATATATATGTATGTATGTATGTATGTAGTTTCGTAGAAATCTCGTGTATTTTATACGAAAGGCTATGCACAGTATGTATTTGCATATGAAATTGTACCTCTTGTAGTTGTATTGCCTGGCAATGGTTGCATATTTAATGCGCACAAGGCGAGGTATTTGCGACATACGGGCGTGTTTGAATTCCAATGACGTCACAGGCACGCTTTGGTGCATTTTTGTGTCTGCACGCTATGGCATCGCTTTAAAAAAACGGCAAGTGAAGTATTTGAATATTTATATATTTTTTATGAATTTTTATATTAAAACTAGTTTCAAATTCCGTTATTCTTTTTATTATGAATAAATCATCAAGTGAAAACTTTTTGCAATATTGTCTATATAATTGAACTAAAGTTTACTCATTTGAATTTTGTATATTTATTCAATAAAATATCGTTAGAAGTGGAAATTATGTTATACAAACATACACACACATATATGCATATGTGTGTGTATGTACGTGCATGTTATTAACAGTGGAATTAGAAGAAGTGTTCATTACACTTGATTGGAAATCTAAAAAAAAAGTAAAAAACAAGATACGTCACTACCTATAGAGTCAACATGAATTCAAAAATAAATAAACAAAATAAAAAAATAATCTTCTAGTAAACATCAATAAAAAAATAATAATATAAATAAATTTCAAAATTTTAAAAAACAAATTAAAAGAATAAAAATAGAGAAGTTAAAAAATTGTATGCGTTTAGAATAGCTCATTAATATAAATAAACACGTGATAGAAAAAAACTTTTTTAATTAGAATATCAATTTTATATTTTTAAAAGTATAAATAACTAGTTTAATGAATATTGATACTCTCTGATAAAAAAAAGATAAAGTAAAAGAAAAATAATCCAATTATTAGTACTTAACGAAACTTCATTCATCTGAAATAAAATCCAACTAATTTATTAAAAATGTAAATGACAGCAATACAAGAAAAACAACTACGAAAATCTATGTATAAGAACGAAAACTATATTTCTCATTCGAGGTACATCTTGTTTTTAATTATGTATATATCTGGTTTCTCTCAATATTTAAGCACTAGCGAATGATAAATTTATGCAGTAATCACGAATATCAACACATATGTACAAGAAACAAAGATAAAATCATTAAATATTCGTAACATCTGCTTATTTATAATAGAATATGGCAAAGTGGATTTCATAAATTAGTAAAACGATGGATACCATTAACGGCAACGTCACCGTCAACATCACATTCACAACTTTTACACCTCTACGTATATATATATATATATATATATATATATATATATATATATATATATATATATACACGCACACTACACGCACTCAGTCTTCAGCAGATCAATAAAGGCGTCGTCGTCCTTTAGTAGACATTGCTGTGTGCGTCGCGGTGCCCAAGGCGATACGCCACTCTGTAACGACACGCCAGAAACTAAGCAGAGAGTGACTAAACAGGACCGAACGAAACTAAAGACAATCTTATAAGGAACACACGCGCACGTATCTATCCGTTCTTATCTCCTGTCTATTTATCCAATCTTTACACTTTTTTTTTACTTTAACGCACTAGTAGTAGATCGACTTCATAGTATTTTCACAACCTTCTTCTTCTTCTTTTTTGGACGCTTCACTGCTTTTGTTCAGTTTGAAATTTTAAAGTTTAAACATATTCAATGTAAGTAATTTATGAATGTGCGTCACTACTGATATATATATATGTATATATATATATATATATATAATATATATATATATACATATGTAAGAACATCTTTAATAAATCTTACAGTTTATTTGTTATCTCTCTTTTTATAACCTTCACAGAAAAATATTTTTAGAACGTATTAAGTATTTTTTCATTTTAAAAGAAAATCAATCACATATATAAAAATATTATAGATTAAAATAAGTAAATATACATAAATATCAACAAAAACAGTAGTAGCCTTTTTCTATCCACAGTTGGATGAAGGCCTCTCCCCAAAAACTTTCAAGTAATTCAATGATTTTCTCTTCAATTCCACTCTGACAAATATTATACATATACAAATTATACATACATTACATACAAATTAAACATCATAGTAATGAGTTTTATTTTTAAAAATATACATATAGGGTCATCCAAATGCGACGCCCAGACCCATGTTTCACTAAAAAGAAACATGTGTATAGGGCGGTGTACAGGGAAACACGCGCACAATCTCCCTTGTTTCCCTCCAATAAAATACAAATCCAGGCGTTGCATTTGGACGACCCTAATATAATAGAACTGAAATCTGTTATGAAAATATAACATAAAAATCAATTTATTTATTTAATATTATATTAAAAAAATACTAATAAAAATTATAATGAAACCTGTAGAATTAGAGAAAAAACATCAAATTTCTTTTTACTGCTGAACTAAGGACAGCCTCAAAATTTCAATTTTTATCAATTCAGTATTTTCCTTTTCCATTCCTCACAGAATATTCTTTTGTCTCTATCATATCTGTCTATCTCTTTGGCTACTTCTTGACTCTTTTATATTTTAAAATTTCCAGTACATTATTTTTTTTAACAATTCTTAATAACACCGAGATTATTTTCTACTTTGTTCTTTCTGAATAATTCCAAAGATATTCAATAGAATTTAGGCTAGAACTTTATTGTTAAGTCGTAATTTTTTTATAATTCTCATATTCACTTACTATTAAAGATAATTTTTCACGCAGGTTGCAAAGAATAGAAATCTAATGATGATGATGATTATATATACATAAACTCATATTTTTTGCACTTACAACCCTCGTAGAGCCTTGATTTTTGACAATATTAGTCTAATAGTGCTTTTCTTGTCAAAATTTTGTGACGGTTGTTTTTACAAGATTGTTAACCCCATACCCAATTTTCAACAACTTGGAAGACTTTATAATTGTAAATCGAACGAAATTTCCTACATGATTGATGATGATGGAAGCTACGTGAAGGTGGTTTTAAAGTAACAACCGATCATGGAAGAATATAAAATTAGTGACCAGCAAAAAATATATGAGAACATTAATTTAAATATTCTGTAAGTTAAACTTACCGATTACTCAAAAATGAAAATCTGTGTATATATTTAATCATCTTCTACAACAAAAACGGTTGAATTTAACAAATAAAATTGTCAAACAGAATTTGTCAAACCGAAGTAAAAAAAATTCTCAAATATTTGAACAAGTTTTGTGGTCATACTAAAAGTTCTTTGTACGTGTAAACCTTTGGTTAATTTGAAACAAATAAACTAACTTTTCGAATATTTGATTATGAAAAAATATAGGGTCATTAAAAAGATTGTTCCTCATGCTACGAACAAATATTGTAACTTTTCAACAAACATTGCAATACAACTTTAACGTTAACTGTTAAGTATAACGTAAACACCGTTGCATTCTGACGATGAATTCGACAATGTTTCTGTGTGCGTGACGTGTGTAAAAGTGTACGGACTCGTTGCGTATGAACCCGGTGTGCTTTATGTGTGCTTTTGCGTCCGTGTATGTGTTTTTCGCGTCGCAGGCGTGGAAGCGTGATTTTATCGTGACGCGCGTGAGCGTAGAAAGGCCGGGCGTACTTGTCAATGCATACGCATGTGTATGAGTGCGTGTGTATGTTTACATGCATGTGATTGTATGTGTAGATGTGTGTGTATGTACATTCACGTTTCCCGCCTTCAAACACACGGACGCAATAAAGATGCCCTTTGATTTGTTTAGGGTGGCTTAATCAAGGTGTGGGTTTTAAGTACCTCTAATACAAGTGTTAATTGTGTTCGGAAAAAAACTCATTCGTTTGAATTTTATACATGTAGGTGAATTTTTTCACTTGAATTAATAGTATCTAAACTTATCAGCCAGTTTTTTTTTTTACAATCGTGGATTTTTTAAATGAATATTCTGAACTGATTACAGTTAATGTATTTTTTATTATATTTATTATTTTAATATATTAATGACCAATATAAAAACTGAAAAAAGTATAAAATCGACTAGAGCTACATTTTTTGTATATGGTTATTTTTAGAATATTTCGCTTTAAAATTAACAATATTGTATTAAATAAACATACCATGTAATTTTAAAATTTAGTTTTATAGGTTATTAAATTATTTATATATATATATATATATATGTGTGTGTGTGTGTGTGTATGTGTGTGTGTGTGTGTGTGTCTGTGCGTGTGTGTAATTATACAAATCATAATGTAAGCATTGTCCGAAAATTTAATAAAAAAAATTGTAAACATTTTTGATTTTATAAAATGCTTCAATAACTAAAATTTAAGTAATGATGTGCAGAAATATGTCTAGATAATTCAATTTAAATTACTTTAATTAATAATGAAATAAACCTTTATTTAGATGTTTGTATCTAAAAGAGTATATTAGGTTTATAATATTTTATGAATTTAGAAAATATATTAGTTTAACAGAAGATAAAAGAAACATTTAAGAAAATTATAATACAGTGTCTTCAAATGAATAAAAATGTGAAAATTAGTTTCAAAAATACAGATTAAATATGTATATAAATTAATTAATACACTAAGTTCAGGTCTTTATATCGAGATTGATGATAACTTACTGCTGGCTGTATTTGATAAAGATAACCGTTGAAGAATTAACACAGAAATTTAATTCCGTTCATTCACGTGAAACCGTTTATCTACAACTATTTGGAAAAGTGTCAAACTTGTAAAGTGGGTTTTATATAGCTTAATTATTTATTTTATTCTTTTTTGAAAATATAAATATTTTGAAAATATATCGTGGTTATAAATATCTAATTTTTGTAAATTCCAAATTTATTTATTAATAATAAATGATTTAATCAGTTGTTTATGTTAATTCTAAATAAAAATTCAACTATTATTACAGCATACAATAGTAAAATCATTTAGTGTTTTGATTCTAAATGTCTTTTAATTTTCTCTACGACATTCCCTAAAATAAATTTACTAAAAATGTCTATATATGTTTCTTCATGAACAAAGCGAAACGACGGTGTTCATTTAAACGACTACACATTTTCTTATCAAATAATTATAATAGCACTAATACAAGTTATTCAAGTATTTTGCATAATATGACAATACCGTGATGTACTTTATTAGTAGTTCACATAGCAAGTGCTTAATATAAATTCCACGTAAATTGCATATTACCCACTCATGTCTACGCACAGCCGGATCCAATTTTCAACCCGAATGAGACCGGTGTATGTGGGTGACACAGTTTCAAAATGGTTGTCTCCTCGTCGTGTGCATGTTGTTGCGCGTTCGACTCTGTTATTATTGCTATTTTCTCAACATACTTGAGGTTCACTTAACACAATCTTCATCTTTATACTAAACGTATTATCACATTGTAATTAAATTGTGCAAAGCTTAAACAACGTTCAAGGTAAATTGTTGTTACACGTCTTGTTATCGAAATAAAACCAGTAATCAGATCTTATAAGTTTACGAACTGTTATTAGATTTCTATGAGAATTGCTTTGATGCTGTTTAATTTAATTATTTGTTGGAAGAAATGTTCTGATTTTAGAAGAATATATATATATATATATATATATATATGTATATGTATATATATATATATATACATAAACGCACTAAAGTTATTAATGTAAAAGTATATAAATATATTTTTTATAGTTTATATAATTACAGTATAAAATTGTTAAAACAATTTAAATCTCAAAACAAATTGTTATTTATTTAAAAAATAATTAGTCAATTTTAATTTTTCTTTTCTTTTAATATTTCCAAATATATTTTTGTTATTCTTTAATTATTTTTTTAAATGTGTCTTTTTAAATTTCATTTCTATTACACTATTTTTTCCAGCAGATTTTCCAAATTAATTGTTTTTTTTTTAATTAATCTATTTAATTTCCAAAACAGCACTATATGAGACAAATCAAATGACTGCATTAGCTAGATTATCTTTCTTAGAAAATTTATCGACTCCTTTTTCGCCACGAAATATTTACATAACTAGAATGAGTGTTCAAGTCGTTATCCTCTTGAAACACAAATTCATTTTCGATTAATTACTGATCTGAAGAAATACCGTTATTTTCTAAAATAAAACGATGTGTCTTTCTACTTTTCAGTGGATTCTAAAGAAATCTCCAATTTAGACGTTTTACAAATATCTTTAAATCGTAATATTTTACTCTTTATATTAAATTGTATGCATTACATAATCTTCTGACATTTTTCTTCAATTTGATAATGCATATACATCCTTCTTTTTTGCCAAAAAGTCCAAATTTAAATTTACTTGTTCAAAGACTACTTTTCCAATTTTCATGACAATCACTGTTTTTATTTACTGAGCAAAGAATTGGTATCCTTTCGGAAACACATTCAAAAAGGCTTCTTTCTATCAACATATGCTTACTATAGAAACTGATACAGGTTTCTTATGGCTGTAGTTATTCTCTCAAGTGATTTTAGATCCAATCAATTGCTTTTACGTTTACTTATAACTATAATTGACTGATCATCAGTTTAAACCGTTACTTTAAATCGACCTGAGCAAATTTTTCTTTTTACAAATGCAAATAATACTAAATTCAAATAAAAACAAGACGACAGTAATTACTAATAATTTTTAAAGATTTTTCCACAAGGCATTCAACATTTTTTTTATCTATCTACTAAAACAAAAATTTCAGTTCTTAAAGTTTTTTTGATATTTATTCTATTAAAAATAGAGTTTTAAATCCAATTAAGAGTTGAAAAATATAAATTATTATTATCTATGGAAACATCATAAAATGTAAGAATGATAATCAAAAGAAAATTCTCGATTTTATTATTTACCCCAATATATTTTATCAGTAATAATTATATATATATATATATATATATATATATATATATATATACACATATGTGAATATGTTGTGTTATTATAAAAACGAGTTTCGGAGTTTCATTTGTATTTTTGTGTAATAAATGAATACGTGTCGAATATCTATCACAATAATTCTGTAAAAAATAATAACCTGCCATTATATATATCAAAAAGTATAGAAAAAGCATATTGTGTGATCATTAAAAAACACCACGATCCATATTTCAACGAATATATAAAACGAGGTCACTGTACCAACCAACCATTCGATCGTTTGAATTAATGTTCCGGGGTCAGACATTACTTATGCCCTATGTAACGTCAAATTGAGCTTAAATAATAGCCGCTGCAATTGATAGCGTTTGACGGTTTGACCCATTGAAAACATCTGCTATATGAAGAGAGTAGATAATATACATTTTTATAATGGCAAAGTACTATAAAAAAATGATACAGTTTTTTTAAAAATAATATTTCGTTGGTCGATCTACAATTGCGGCTATTTTTTATGTTATTATTGCTCTAAAATAATCGAACACGTTTCAGCAAAAGAAAAAAATATTCAGTTAAAAATACATAAAATTCGTGCAAAAGGAAATTCGCGAATTTCCTGTTTTTATGTTCAGAATATCTGCGAATTATTTTTGCCGCGACGACATTAAATTTCTTTTATTATGGACGATTCTGTAAGAGTCATCATTTTCAGTGCTCCTTTAGATTATGTACGAAACCATTATTTACATATGGTTACTTCTTCAGATAGCATTTCATACGTAATTTTTGATGGATTGATGGAAATAAACGTTCATTCTTACTTCTCAACTTTTATTAGGTTAGAAATCGGTTTGAAGATTTTCGAGGATTTACACAGCTCGAAATCTATTTTCAATTCATTTCTTTTCAGAATTATACATTTGAATATATATATATATATATATATATATATATATATATATATATATATATATCTGTGTGTATAAAAAAAATAAATATTTTTAAAATAAATTAAATAAGATAATTTGATGTAAAATATTCATTAAAATATTTTATAAATTGTATTTTAATTATTATTAAAAATATTTCTATACTAATATTTTTATTAAATCCAAATATGTTTTTTTGATATAATATTGAAACATATCTTAAAATACTAACGTTGTTTTCTGTTTATACTTAACAATTATTAATTTTTCAATATATAAATTCACTTAAACAATTATAACTACTTAAACATTTATCAATAATTTTAAAAACTTACCCACCACAAACGTATAATAAAAAAATTTGAAAGAGTCGACTTACCTGAAAAAATAAATAAATATTAAATAATACATACGTATAACATAATCAAATTATTAAATACTATATCAGTTTTATCGAATGAACATATTTTTGATTTTTAATATCAAACAAAGAATTTATATAAAAGATTATTATAGAATAAAATTTCGATGACTATCTCGAAAAATCTATAGAAATATCATTTTCTGTTTGTAAGTTTTGTTATATCTAATTTAATATGGTAAGTTTTAATCAATATAAAATACAAATTACTCGATTGTTACAAATATTACTTGGTTTGATTCTTATCATCGTTATTCCAAACTGTTTACACGATGTTAACTAAATTGACTTGCAAACAAATCATTAAATTGTTGTATTAATATATAGAGTGTACATATTAACTTATCTTGCGACCCAATCTTAATTCCTTATTGTAAATATGCATTACATATAAATGTTTAACTAATAAACATTAAAATATACATACTCATAGGTATGACTCCATATTTATATATATATATATATATATATATATATATATAGAGAGAGAGAGAGAGAGAGAGAGAGAGAGAGAAACTAAATGTAATACCATTTGAAAATATAAAAAAAATTCTCCGACAATAATTGACAACTGTCATTTGTGTTAGATGATCAATATTTTAAATATTGAAAAATTTATTTTATTTGAAACACAAATGCGAAGAAAAATATTTTCATAGTAGTTCATATTAGAATATATTTAAATTAATAAATATGTCGATTTTATATACCATTTTTTAAAATATAAATTGCAATGAGAGAAGTATTACGAAAATTAAAAAAATATTTTTTTTAATATCACATTATATATATATATATATATATATATATATATATATATATATATATGTGGTTATAAATAGCTTTATAAGTACAGTTCAAATGAACATTAGTCTGTAGACAGTGGAGCACATACATTATGTTTCAATTGGATAGTAGCCAGACGAAGGTATCGAAAAACCATTAAGTGCTCAGATAGTTAAACTTATATGGCGTTTACTCTTATAGAATTGCATTTATGTATTTACAAATAACAATCTTGTTATTATACGACGATCATAGTCTCACATATAAATAAATGGTTCCGTTTAAACAGACACAAATTAAATTTCAATAGAATGTGAATATTTATATATTGATTCCATTCGTAAATCGTAACTTAATCAATTTCCAATTGACTCTTTATACAATATTCATTTATTGAATCATTTCGATAAGTACTTCTTTATAAGTACTTAATAATTTATTAATTTTTATAAATAAAAATATTTTTTCAAAATGTTAATCCCAAAATGTTCTTTTATAAATTTAACACCATTGATCAGTAATAACAATTATTCTAATAATAATATTATTTATGAGGAATACAAATTGTTGATATAATTTACATAAACATGCATATTCAATTTTTCTAATATTAAAATTTCAGCAATATTACTGATTGTTTAATAATACTAATTTATCTTATTAAATGTATATATAAAAGATTTTGGTTTAATTGAGTGTTTTTTAATTTATTTAATTGCTCAATTAAAACTAATTTCCTATACGATACTTGCCGTTTTGAATAATGTATGTAAAATGATTATAAAAAAATCCCTTTGAACAATGTGCTTTTACCAGTCACAAAAAATATGTATGGTTTTATTTAATGAAGTTATAATTTAACATTTTATGAAATTGTATGATTAATTCAATAAAATTATACTTTGGTTCTCTCAAAAGAGTATGATTAATTAAACACTTATACATATAACGAAAGCAATAAATCTCTCAGAAGCAATTTGTAGGCTTTATGGTTAAAATAATAATTACGAAATATACAAATATATATATATATATATATGTATGTATTGTAATATGAGAAGAGATTATATTCTCATATATATATATATATATATATATATATATATATATATATATATATATATATATATAATTAAAATGATTCAAACAAATACAAAACTAATTTAAATAAATTTCAAATAAATTTTAATTATGGATCAGATAAGGATCGTTACAAAGACCGAACCGCCACTAATTGACGTGAACGTTTAAAAATTCATTTCTTCTCTAGCTAATAAGTAAGTTGTAAATAATTCATTATTCGATGTGAATTACGAAATTTTCATTCGAAAATTTTACAACATTATAAAGTGAATTGCAAGTTCCCCGCGCATCCGAAAGTCTATTATGTTTGAAATTTTATCGATATCGTCCGACGATATAGGTCATGAACTCCGCACTTTGGGTTAGAGTTGCTTCCTGCTGGGCGGACGAAGTGTTTATATGAACTTGATCGAAAAAACTGATTCAAAGGAACATTTACATAAGTGAGAGTAATATAGAATACAGATGTATACATATATAATTACATTTACATATACCACATTTATGAATTTTTTTCTTTTGAGAAAATCTGTTTTCAACAGAAATTCAAGAATGAACATTATATATATATATATATATATATATATATATATATATATATATATATATATATATGTTGGATTTCAAAAGAAACCAAAATCTTTTTTTAAAATACACACTGCTCTCTAATTATTTGATTATTGAACGTCGTAATAAATGAATTAAGTTTCTATATTTTCTCTTCGTAATAAAGCACACTCATATATCTCATTTATAGCACCTGACAAAGCGTTAACCATTTCTCATACCCACGAACGAGAAGTATATCATTCTTGTGAAAATATTAATACGAAACCGTACCAGTACAAATAAATAAATCAAATAAATTTCATTCAGTGCTACTTATGATATACTTGTAAATATGTATCTGATGAAAGGGGATCGTTGAACAGCCCAAGGCATGGCATTGCTTTGGAACAAGCAACAGAAAGGCAGCGCATTCTCGGGACAAGCAGTAAAACATTCCTCAACTGTACCACACTAATGTTATTTGGCACGAGAGCGCCTCCGACGCCCTCACGATAAATTTATCGAGACCTACACAGTCTCTTTTATAGTGGAGTCACTGCGTTTGTGCCGCTTGTCTCGTCAACAGAATGCTTCCCGACATGCGAATTGAACACCATCGCAAAAAGAAACGGATATTTAGAATGTAAGCAACACATATTTCTTTACACATAGTTCGTAATTTAACAATGAATGACAGAAATTTATGGTAAAAATATCCACTCGTTCATAAATCACTTCATTATTAAGTACTATTAAGTTATAATTATACTTAAAGTAGCGATATTACAGGAATACACTGTAATAAATTATTCGATGTAGGGTTTTTTGTCATCGCATATTTTGTATAATGATTTATTTATCCTCGACAAACTTCCATACTTGCTATTTGAATATTTTCAGAGAATTGTTTGCTATTTGTATAAAAACAATGTTTTTCTTCAAAATATGAACTTTTATACGAAAGCTTCATTAATTTTTTTTAAAAAATAATAAGGATATTTTACTTTTAATTAGAACTTGTAAGTTTTTAAAAATGCATATAGAATTTACCTACAAAACTTTTTTTGATTCTATTTACCATTTTAAAACATTATAAATGAGTTTTTAAATTGAATTTTCACATAATTATATACAATAAAATAAAATTATATTTCCCAAAATAAAAAATATGTCTTAGGATTTTATTTCTTTAACAAGAATCGTTTCTCGTTTAACCAAACTGATTAATAAAAAATCATTCCGATCAATTACAGAACACCAAACAAAACAAATGTCGAAAATGAGTTTTACATCGCACATGGGCGTACAGTAAATCTTCGAAATGAGTGCCACAAAGTGGCGATTTAAGGCCTTACGTGTCGATTGGATACGATGTCTCCGACAAAACCGAGAGCACCAGGCGTGTGACAAATGTACAAAGGATATTTATGTTGCGGACTAAGTGTCGCGAATGAAAACTAGATTTTGCCCAAACGTTCCGGCGTACGGATGCGCTTGTGCGGTTCGCCACTGTCCTGCGGTCGTATTGAAATGTTGAACGCCGCAGGAACATCAGAATAAATTCCTGCGCGGCACAAGTTCGTATCTTCTGTCGGTTGTCGAGTTCTCTGCATGCCATCGAAAATACAGTTGTATTTCGGTACGAATTGTAACGATTATGTATTTTGCTTGAATTTTACTCGAATGTTTAACCCGCGCCGTTTAATGGACAACGTGCGGTACGGAAATTGGGTCAATGCCTTTTGTATACTGCGTACAGTTCATATTTTTTTTCAGCGGTTTAATATACGCCGTAATTATCTTTTGACGAAGAACTTTGTTTTAGATTGTTTTATAAGTGCGGTTTCATTTAATGGTTAACAAATATGGAAATGCCGACTCGGTCCGTTTTTCGTTCTTTGTTTTCGTACTGTTTCTTTTTCATTCTTCATTTGAAAACATTTCAGAAAATATGCTGATATTTTAGACATATTGTGTACATGCTTTTGTTGTGGTTCAGCGGTATCATTTATCTTCTCTTTTCAAAATTTGTAACTAATAGTTGCTACATTTATTCATATTTCATTCTTTAGATATTTCAAATTTATAATTATTATTTTATATTAACGTTTGAAAAGTTTATAATAATTTATTTATAAACACATTTTAATAGATAAAAATGAATTTAAAACAGATAATAAAAATAAAATATTGACAAAAATACTACTTTTCCATAAGATATAAAAACACTTAAAGGATGAACACGATTTCAAAAAAAAGTACTAAAAAAAATCATTACTAAACAATAATAGAGTTTATAGTCGAATTTACCGATCAATTTCATTTTTATAGCAACTCATCGACGCTTTTGCGGACACAAAAATATAACAAAAAAAATTCAAACTGAAATTATTGTAGACGATATATAAAAGTCGGTCGTCGAACATATACAAGCTCAGGCGCTCCAGCACATACACATACACACATTAAAAACTGTGATATATGTCCCACGAAACCGGTGAACAACTATCAAGTATATAAATCAAAAAGTTTTTATTTTTAGCGATATTTTCGCGCTCTACACAATTCACATTGTCGGTTTGTTGCGCCGTACGCGTATGTGTTCCGTATGTGTATTGAAAGCATTATATTCGACTCTATTTTAACGCCACGTTATGACCATATATCAGTGTAAGCGAGCCTGAAAACAGGGCCGATTTTGAACATGAGGTCGAGCGAGTTGCATGTACTGAGATGCAGTGTACCGTACTTTTTTATTTTATTACATATTTACATGCCCTCGTTCTTGTATAAATATATAAACAATAAATCGATACTAATTTAAAAAGTTTTTTTTTAATTCCGAATTATCTTCAACTTTATCTTTAGAAACATGAGTCGATTTCAATTAAAACATAAAAATAATATATTCATCAGATTTTATAACATAGCATTCTGATGATAGAGTATTACGATTGAAATATGCAACATTTCATAAACAAAGTGAAGAAGAATAATTATTGAATATTTTTCAATATCTTATGAAGTTGAAATGATAATTTATTTGTGTGATTTTTAATGTTTCATATAAATTAAATAAAAAAAAATTAAATATTACATTACACTTTTTTCATTCACACTAAACGTTTTGAATCATAAAATAATAATAACAATATGCCTATTTAACATTATAAGTCTGGTGGAGAGTTATCAGTAATTTGAAAATATCAGAATGAAGTATATTTCAAGTCCAAGTAAATTTTCATGCATTATTTTTTTTTATTTTTCCAAATTAATTCTTAATGAGTAAACATTTTAACATAACAAAAAAAGCTATTGTTTTATACAAATCTCCATGGTTAGATAACTCATAAAAATTTTAAACATGCAAACTAAAGTTATGAACCTCCATCTACTTCCAAATCCAAGTTGCTCTATTATTTTATTAGACAGTAAGATTTTTACAGTAATATATTTTGTTTCGTTTTCAAAATTATACATATATAAGGATATTAAATTTAATAAATACATTATTTAGGTGCAAATATGTGATTTATTTAGTCGGTATTTTTCTGGAATCAACGTGGCTATAAAAAGCCCTATAACCGTAAACGCTTTCATATTTCTTTAGAAAAAATATATGATTTATTTGTACGAACAGCGAGTACTTAGTCGAGTTTAAAAAATGGAATAATAACAATACAAAATGAAATATATATATATATATATATATATATATATATATATATATATAACACAAATGGTGCGGTCTGTTTTAGTATTTATGCGGGATGTAGTTAATACTGTCATGCTATACGAAAAACAGCGAGAGTAATATTACCCCCCGATTCAGCCAAGAATGAACAAAATGGAACGACGCGAGTTTGCATCAGACAAGCACCGATCTCAAACGCGGACTCGACCAACGAAAGAATGGTGCAGTTGTACTGTGTATTCACTAACGAAACACGAAACGAAGGCCAGGACCTATGGAAAACAACTGCTGCTGCAGTTAAAAGGATTTATTCTTGAAGTATTTATTTCCCTTTCATAAATTTCTTTTGGCCCGTTCTTTACACGGAACATATCCACGACCTCTCCTCCGTCGTCCCGTTCCTTTTTTACAATTTAAGGTTTTTGTTATAGGACGCGTGTATGCATGCATATAAAACGTTTATTTCGCTTTTTTTTTGTTTCTCTGCCCTGACACACCGCTACCATTTACTCGCTTTATAACGTTCTTTACGAACGCCATTTTGATACGCATTACAGTAATTGAACAATAATCTTATGTATATGTGTGCAGTTTTCAAATGACTATAAACATATGTGTTCCGCTTACGACTAAGAATAAATACTACTTGTATTTGAAATGTAGAGATTTCCAATTATTTCTTCTCAAATAAATCTTATTCAAAATCAGAATAGTTCTTTATCGTCCATTTCAGTTCGCTATAAATATAAATTATATATATATATATATATATATATATATATATATATATATATATATATATAATGTTATATTGTTCTGAAATACAATGACATTAAAAATAATAATATTTTATAGGTAAATAACAGATGATAGAAACACTTAAATATTTTTTTTTATTATGAAACATTTGGAAATGATTCAAATATTTTTTTGAAATTGAACTGAATTTAAATTTTGGTCTAGTTTCTTTAAAAAAAAATGATTCGTTTATTTTCACAAGCCTAATAAGCACACATATATATATATATATATATATATATATATATATATATATATATATATGTATGTATGTATTTGTAAATTCATAAAAGTAGATTATGTATAATATAATGTATAATCAAATTATATTTCAAAAAGTGAACGAAGACATTTAAGGAACTGTAACTTTCGCAATATTTTCTATAGATTGTCGACAAACGTACATACAAATATGTATTAGTCGACACCACAAGCCATACAAAAGAGCAAACTCAGCACAAAGTGCATAACTACCGATACAATAACAATTCAAACAAGAAAACTTAATCCATTCGGAACGTAAACCGGTACGGCGAATTCAGAAAAACTTTTCATACCTTCTCTTCAAGTTGGAAAAACACACTCGAAAGGTAAAACTTAAAGCTGGCGCGTTATATACACACACACATGATCGCGTTCACATACACACATCCATGAACAGAATCAGGAAAAAAAGAAACGAAAATATACGTACAGTGAAAAGAACTAAAACGTGGTACAGCGTCAGTGAGATGGGCGTCGTGGTGTAGAAATTCAACCACACTTATCACTAGGACGTACCTCCACGACCACCCCCGACACAACGGGGTTTTATCGAACTGGCAATAAAGCTGCTGCTTGCGATAGGGGTTGAATGTTACACAATTCCAATATAATTGTAATCACCGCGACGAGGACAACCAGTTTTGTACACGGAATGCATCGATGCTTGTGTCTTTATCTCGAAACATAAATGCGATTAGATTATTCGTGCATACCTTTACAAGGCATCAATTGTCATGAAACATTACGGCAATTCGTTTTAGCACTTTCCCCCAACATAGTGTTGTTTCCTAACAAGGCAAAACTCTAAAAGAAATATTGTAATTCCAATACGTATGTACACCCCACATAAGCATTTACTCGAGCTACGCATTGATCTGAAACCACATCACGGTTTTAGAACCCTAAGTATATATTTTTCACGGATATACTTTATATTAAAATGAACGATTTTGTCTACACGTTCAATGACTGCAATAAATGAAAACTGTGTATTTATTTCGAATTTATAGCTGTATTACTTACGGAGATACACCGTAAATAAAACATAAATGAGGTAAAAAACAACTTTTGCATGAGGAAACTTTTTTTAAAAACTGACATCAAAGAGTTGATGATAGGTAAAAATCAATCAAATCGATATTTTATATATGAAAAGTTTTAAAATATTCCAACGCCATCGAGTTTCATAAAAGACTTATTAATTTAAATTTTGAAAAAATCAACTTCACGCGAAATTTTTTTAACATTCAGTTCAAGCACAAGATGTCTTGATGTATTTTTAGTCAATATATATATATATATATAAACACGTATTGATAAAATTCAGTGCTACCAACAAAACAATGATGAAAAAAGTTTGTTCTTTTTCGACAAAATACGCTATTCAAGTTTTATGCCTTATTAAATATGCACATCCTGTTCTCTTCAAGAATTTCATGTACATATCAACATCCGTGATCATATATTTAAAAAGTTTTACATGTTAGAACATTGCAATGAAATACCCGCGAGTTTGTTTTACAGGCCAACTTCTATATAACTTCCTCGACATTAACAGTAAAATGTTTTGCGATGTTTTCAAATGCTATTAGAAACTTATTTTTAATCATACATATGCATATATATATATATATATATATATATATATATATATATATATATATTCACTATTTTATCTGCAGGATGATCCAAATGAGATAAAAAGGTTTAGACATACATTTACTTGCTTATTCTTTAGTCTTATTTGAGTCACTATATATAAGCAATATTTAAATCGTTATTTAAAAACAACATTAATAAATCCAATCTAACTGCTAGGATATAAAACAAGATTTTTTTAATAAAAAGAATATTTGTATATTTTTTTCTTTCTTAATATATAAACAAAAAGATATATAATTTAGCAAAGTTTTTCAAAATGAATATTTTTAAAAATTAATTTAGTATTATAGTAAAGTTCAAATAATTCCTAATCAATTCTATTTTCTTAATTTACAATAATATGAAAATAAAAAATCTTATTGAATTAAAAAACTTTTTTGTGATTAAAAAATTAAATAAAAATTACACGAATTAATTTACACAAACGTCACAACAATAATATAACAAATGTATTAAAAAATATAACATTTCACATGTGGAGATACAATTTTAATCATACTATTACTTTCGTGTATAAAATAAGTTTATTAAAATTAATAAAAAAAAACAGAGAGGATCATTTCAAGTAAATTCTCTTTATTTAAAAAATAAATGTTCATATCACTTATTTGTCAATTTGCGTGTTTTTAAAATAACGCAAGCATCTTATTAAGAAGATATAAAATGAGCTCATAATAACTGTAAAAAAAATGAAATTAAATACGAAGAATGGATTTACACGCTTTTAAATAAGCTTCTAGGCACGCAAAAGAATTAGTTTAATTTGTAAAAGTGCACGGAGAATTCTCTTGTCGGGATTTATCGTAACGAATTTATTTTGTTAATGAGATCATTGCCTTTAATCAGTTAACTGTGTGACTTGTGCCCTAGAGGTCTGATAAATAAGTAACATTTCCTTCAAACATTTGTTCACTGACTGAAGCACAAGTTAATGTAGAGTACTTTTCAAGTTTCTGAATTTTTATACGTACGTAATTGAGACAATTTTTGAACCGTTTTATCATCAGATGTATTAAAATAATTAATTGTGTTTTTATCTCCGACACCTGTTAAATAAACGAATAAGCTTAACAACTGTTAAATTGTTCTTAAAAAAGTTAAATGTTTTTATATTGAATTCAGTTGTACATATTTTTATAAAATGATATGAATTTACAAGATTAAAAATTAATCGTTCATATAGTATTTATTTTTTACTATTAATATGATTACCTTAGATATTAAGCACAATTATATATAATTATTTATTAATTTGGACACCATAATTAATAAAAGCAAAAATCTTTCACACAGAGGAACTAAATATTATCTCCAAGAACGTAACATACTAACACATACATATATATAATATATATATATATATATATATATATATATATATATATATATATATATAGGACTAATAAAATGTACATTAATAAAATTTCAAAATCAAATTGTTTCAAGTTAAAATTAATCGTAAATATCGAGATATTTTTTAATACTATTATTTATACAGTGGAAATAATGTAAAAAAATCCTTTGTTACTAATCTCTGGGGGATTTTCATACAAAACAACCAACTAAAAAAAATATTACTGACAATGATAATATTTATATACGTAGACAGATTGCACACTCGGGTGCTTTGTTCCAGGTAACCACTAAATAAATTCACCAATCATATATATGTCGTCGGTAAGAGAATACATATATCATAAAAATTCAATCTCATATTCGTGTCAATGATGAAAGTATAATACCATCATATAACGTTAGCTGCGACAAGCAGACTTTATTCGCTACATGGAACGTGTATCATGTCCGTTTTTATGATGACATTTGTATCCCTAGTGGTTTTACGTGCATTCTGTACACGAACTTTTCTTCTGCATACTTTAATGAACTCGGTTGGTCCACCCACTGACACCGGCGTATGGGGATGTGAAATGTAGGTAGATTCTTGAAATGGTTTCTTGCATAAAAAAATTATTGTCTGATGGACTGGCATAGTTCAGAGCCAACAAACGACGAGTTGCTTTTACGTATAACCATGTACACTCTTATTTACAGGACGGTCAAAAAATAAATTATTATCTTTTAGGTTTTATTTACTCATGAGCAGTATATTTATTTTTTGCAAATGAAACTGTAATAAATATATCTTTTTATCTTCTTATACTTACACACACATATATTTTGATAAAAAATATAGAACTAATATTTAGCTCACTTTATAAAAATTGAATATATATATATATATATATATATATATATATATATATTTGTATGTACATAGTGATATTAGTATTAGACTAGAAATAAAAGAGGTACATGAATTACTAATTTTTTTTATTCGAACCAATAACCATGAAATTCTATGTTAAATATTTATTGATGTTCATATTTTACTCTACAAGAATTTAAAAACTATTATGTTTCTATTTTCTTATTACTAAAATATGATAATTTTATGTACGAAAAGAAAAAGTGAATAATTTTTTGAACATAGTGTTTTTCAATCTTTTTTTATTTGAAATATTTTGTGCTAGTTATTATAGGTACGAATATAGGTAGCCCAAATGAGACTACAAGGTGTATATATACGAGGGTCGTTTGATGAGTATGCTAAATTTATTTATTGTTTAATTTAATTAATTAATTAAATTTTTCAATTTAGTTTTTCTTACTTTTTTACCATACTTATCAAACGACCCTCGTATATATACTCTAAACTGCACTGGTTTAAAAATTGCTTCTATTATATACATTGAATAATAAGAACGTATTTTCTTGAATAGAAAAGCAGTTATCAAACATTCTTTTCACAGTATTGTATAGTCCGAGTAATAAATTAACGTGGACGTAGACCGACATCAATAACTGCATCAAATTTGTCAACAACGTCGTTTTCGTTGTTCTTTGTCTAGTCTAAAAAACGCAATTCTATTCTCAATGAAGAATAATTGTTGATTTTATATTAAATGCATTGAATGGATTCAGTATTTACATTTTTTATTTGCTTTTGTAATTATTATCGTTGAATTAAATGAATTGAGCTTTTAATACTAATTAAAATATTTTTTAATTGATTATATAACAACAATGAAATTATTTTAACAATTTATTTACTAAATAGACTTATATGATAAAAAAACGATAATAACAAATTCATATATTAATAAACAATGTTTTAGTGATGAAAAAACTTAAAATGTTTATAAATTTCTAAACTGGCCTGGTAATATAATTGCATGTTGAAACTAAATATAAATCAATTTTACTATTAATATTTTCCCTAAAAATTCATTATTATATAAAAATTAACATCACGTTATACAAAATACAAAGTTAGGAATATATATTATGCTGTTAATATAGTCATACAACACGATAAGCTTTATAATGATCATATCTACGTGCTTTTGTTGGTCATATATTCAATAATGCAGAATTTTCAAAATAATATTAAACATAAATTGGTTCACATATAAACGAAATTCAATAGGTTGATGTAACCCAATTCACGGTCCATAGAACGTTAAAGTAAATAATTAAAGTGGATATAAAATCGTGTCAGAGTATAAACCGTGCATTTTTCAAATGACAGTTTATGGATCGAACTTTATATGGAATTATCAAGATGAACGGTTTATTTTTTTCGTCACGATAATAGTTGACGTGATAAAAAAAGTTATTTTTAGTCATTTACAATTTTAAGATACTGTTTAAACAATTAAATCTTGTCTTTTCTGTACGTGTTTAGTAAAACTCTGATCCTTTTTTAACGTCTGAACAACTTTTATGTCTACTTTTACGACTAATCTTTTACCATCAAAAACTTTTTAAACAGAGTGCTAACAAGTTTATATAAACGTATCACATGAACAAAATAGTCCTTTTTAGATTTTTAGGAAGTAAATTTCGTGATACGTTTTAGTTTAAAATTTTTATATGAATAAAAAATGAGATTATTTATAAATAATAGCCGAATCGTTATATTCATAACAATCTTATAAATATAAAATCAAAAAATAAAGCATATTCCAAAAATGACTGTTGTTGATTGTTAAAGAGTCAATTAATTACAGGAAAATAGAAATTATTTTAATATGAATCCCATATTTTTTTTATAATCTATATAAGTAACCAACATGAAAATTATTTAGAATCAGAATATATTTTAAATGAAGACAAATTAGAAAATAATATTTTAAACGAGCTTTGAAAGAATTGAAAAAGAACAAAGCACCTGAAATAAATTCAATACCATCAAAAATTATTACAAGTGAAGAAAATGGAATGAAAGAAGTCTTATATAATATGGTTTTAAATATGTATCTAAAATATAAAATAGTAGATTTTAAGAAATTCTTTATAATACCAAAAACTAATAGTGAAAAAATCAAATCTTAAAATATTCAAAGAGTATCGAAAAATCAGACTGATATTTCATCATTGAAAATATTAATAACTACATACAGCAAAAAAAGTAAAGTTGAATCCATGATAAAAAAATCAATTTGGGTTCAAGTAAGCGTTAGAGTATGAGAATCAATTTCAACTTTAACAACTCTTTTTAAAAGAAAAATGCAAACATCTGCATAACTTTTATAGATATTTAAAAGTAGTTAATAAAATCAAGTAGGAACTATTTTTCAATTTATTGAAAAAATAGGAGTGAAATATTTAGATAAAAGAATCATTTGGAGAATTGACTCTAAATGATCCTTTATTTCATGAATACAAAAAGGAGAAGGTTATGATTACAAACAGAAAAAGTATAAGGGGAAGCAAATATTCAGAAAAGAGTAAGACAGGTATATTTACTATCACTCATACTATTTAACTTGTATGTACAAGATGCAAAAACAGAACGAAGGTAAAAAATTCAAAGAATAATATTAGATATGTTAAGATTTACAAATAATATAGTATTATGAGCAAAGGATGAGTAACTTAAAAGTATATTGGAGGGAATTTTACAAAGAAAAAATTATGAAAGAAGACTCAGATTTAATTATACAAAACAAATATTGAGAGATCAGGATCTAACAATGATAGGACATGAAAATAAAGGGGATAATATTAAATTATGCAGAACCAGAACAAAGCAATAATAAGATTAATGACTGAAGATGTAAGAAAAATATTTTTAGATTATTATTGGAAGATATTTACAAAATATACAAATATTCATTTATTAAATGCTCAGGATATATTTTCATTTAATAGTTTTAATTTTATTAAATTACTTATTTGTAATCCACTTAAATACATACAAACTAAAAACGAGCAATAATACATAAATAACAATCAATACTGATTTGTAAATCAGTTAAATAATAATTAAATTTATAAACAATCGTTTATAATTCGAGAAAAAGGAATCAGTGTATCGAATTTCATTTTCAAATACACGTTTATGTACTTCTGAATTACCATTTTCATGATGAAAATTCGATTCAGATCCGTTTTCAATTAATTTGATGTAAATAATAAAACTCTAAATGTACGATCTGTTGGTACATAACAAACTATTTAGATGATATAAACGTTTATTTACGTTCACCGATTAAACAGTTAAATTTAATTCTATATTGAAACATTTATTAAAGAGTACTATGAAGTCAACGTTTCAGTAAATTATTAATTTATTTAAAAGTTGAAAACGATAACATTTTATTAATTTGATATTAAATTAATTACGAAAACTTTTTTTATAAAAATTATTGTTTTTTAAAGAAAATAATGTAAAATTTATAGAAGTTTTAATAATAAAATATACATGTGGGATATAATACATTGTTATATATTATTTTGATTAAAAAGCAATCAACTAAATAAATATTTCAGAGTAAATTTGAGAATAAACTGACAACTTGTGATCAAAGTTGATACGACTACACTGGATTCTCTTTTAGTATAAATAGTTCACAAGAGTTTTACTTGGAATTAATGCAAATGTTGGTTTGAGAATACCGAGAGTGTGATTTGACTAGTAGACTAAAGTTAAATTTGTATATGTGTATGTATGTGTATATAATACACACACACATGTATATATATATATATATATATATATATATATATATATATATACATATGTAAATGATATACAACAGCTTCTGTTAATCAGTTATATTTAGTTAACTGACATAGATTATTTTACTTAGGTAACTTACATTACACCTGCTTCAGTAATCAACATAAATAATATTTTCCTTCATGTTCCAGTCATATACTATGATTTGTGAGCATCAATATTTACATTAAATATTTTAAATCAATTAGATTTGATTGTTTATCATAAACACATACATGAAAATATAACCAAAAATATTTTGATTCAAACAACTAAGTTTTCTTTTTGAAAAAATAAAAAACATATTTTTGAGAAAAAACTCCTGTTTTTCATATTTATATTATACTATATGGAATATAATATCTACGTAATAAACATAAACAAAAATTATTAAAAGTAAAGCGAGTCATTAACATTTTGTTATGAATAAATAGCATGTTCTAAGAATAAGAGAATAAATAATCATAATGAAAAGTATCTTGACAGAAAACACAGACGGTAAATAACTTCACAAAGCGAAATAAGCATAATCAGAATGCGTCTATTAATTAGAGTTGTTCACAGATGCTTCAAGTAAACACCCCTCATATAACAGACCACTTATAATGCAAGAGAAAGAGAGCATTCAATTATCATTCGAGTATGAGCAAACTACTTGTTTCACATTGTTGCTTCAGTATTTTCAGATTATTACATACAGAATCAAACAACAAAGTACGTCTAGGTAATTACATTCTTTATCTCTTGTTTATTATTCAAAAATTTTCCTTCATTATATATATAATTTGAGGCTTAAAAATTGTTTAACGAAATAATTATTTTTACTAAAAATAGCATTTTATAAAATTTACAGTTTCTTGTTTAAAGAATATTTGAGATTAATAATATGAAATTGATTTACTATTATTATTATTATAACAATAGATAGTAATTTCATAAATATCATTACAACTACCCCCATTGTAAATGATTCTTTAAACATATTCACTAAAATATATCATTTCCGGATTGTAAATTAAAGTTAATAGCCTATAAAAAATAATTAAGTTAAAACTGAACTTTGTTTTAATATTAAAACTGTCAATAACTTAATAAATTTAACTTCGTTAAAAAATTAACCTTTACCGTAATTTAATTTTTTGCTTAGAAGCTTAAAAATAAAAAAAATGGATATAAAATATTTACAATTATACGATCTTAAGTAACACTCATTATATTTAAGGATAAGAAAAGTAAATTTTACTTTATGTATTCAATAAATTATTAATATCAACTTTTAAAAGATTTTAAGTTCAAGTTATTTATATGTTAATAAACTAAACGGTTATTATTTAGTATTAAACATAAATACTATTCAAGCAGTGTTGTTAATTAAACACAGTAAGACTTAACAATGTATAGACACTAAGGGAATATAATTCATACTGAATTATGTGGTATTTTAAAGTTATCTAAAATTTCCTTCTCAATTTACTACAAATAACAGTTGCTGTTATACAGAAATTAAGTGAATATTAATAATATTAGAAATAAAGGATTTATTAGTTATCAGTTTCTAGTTTTTTTATCAATTTTTTTATTTAAAATATGTTTCTTTTTTATAAATATGTAAGCAATATAAAAGTGTTGAGTAATTTTTAGAATAATTATATTTAATGCCTACAAGTATTAAAAATTGTCAAGTAGATGTAAGCATATATATATATACATATATATATATATATATATATATATATATATATATATCTGCAGTAGCAGCCTTTCAATCCAGTATTAGATGAAAGCCTCTTCCAAAATTTTCCACTTCAATCAATCCAATGCTTTCCTCTTCCAATCAATTACGACAAATTTCCTTATTTCTCTGTCACATCTATTTATGAATATCTTTTCGGGTCTTCTTATATATTTATATTCCTAATTAATAACTTCTCTTGTCCATTGATGGTCCTCTTTTCTTACTATATTACTGATTTATTTTCATTTCCATTTTTTTTTCTTTTGCTATAACATCCGTAACTTTTGTTTTTTTCTGATCCACTTATTAAACATTAAAACTTCAATGCTGTTATTGCTGTAGCGCCTTATTCTTACTGAGTAAAACAATAGTAAATTCATATCGATAAATCAATTGATAGTAAAATTATGAAATTTGAAATAAAAGAATGTTTAGTATAGTTGTTGAAAAATTGAAATTTAAAAATCATAGAACAGAACAATTAAAATGGAAAACATTTATAAATATAATCCAGAAAGTAAAAGACAAGGCATGGGATGAAAGAAAAAGAGGAAATTGAAAACAAAAAAGTTAGAATGTCAAAGTCAAAAGTGAAATTCATGTTAATCATTTTATTTTGACTGTAGAGGACTTTTTTATGAAAAATATCTTTCTGGATGTTAGACAATGAACAAAGATGATGATTACATTTATAAGTTAGGTGTTACCGTCTAGATAATTTGCAATTTTATGACCAAAAATGAAATGGTTATGTTCGATTATCTTTCGTACTTACTAAACGAATCTCTCGATTGAAATATCGTGTGAAAAAATACTATTTTGGATTTTTAGAAAAACTAGAAGAAAAATTTATCTCAGAAATAAACATAATTACTGAAGAGGAGTTCTAGAACTGCTTCAAATTGTAAAATATATGGATGCACAAATATAAATGAGTGAAAGATAAAATTGTTATTGTGAATGAAATCATATTCCTGTTAAACAGTTTTTTAAAATAAAATTTGTATACCATGTTTTACGAACTTTATAATCAGACCTCTCTCATATATATATATATATTTATATATATTTATATATATATATATATATATAAATCAATGTTTTTAACTTTTCAAGAAAATTAAAATAATCTTATTTAAAATAATTACAAAAATTATAATTATATTTCTTGAAAAAAACTAATTAATTATTTATAAAATCACATCATGTATACACATATATATATATATATATATATATATATATATATATACATATATATATATATACATGTGTATAAAATATGATACACTTAAAAAGATAATGGCTCAATAAGTAAAAACGTGAACACATTATGCACAGATTAAAATAGAAACGAGCATGTATGTTAAACATACACGAGGTGCTACTAATTCATGAAAATAGCTCAACTAATATTCATTAAAGATTGAGTCGATCATACTCTAAACACAATGTATGGGATATAATGATGTTCTTTCGCGACTTGGTTGTATAGAAGCACGCACCTGTGGCAAAATAACACTACCTATAATGAGCAGGTGTTTGTCATACGTAAAATAAATACGGTGTATAAAAATGTTTATAGTGATAGGTTCGAATTGATACATTTCATAATATGGGTAGGACTCTTAAACAGAATATATACGATCTAAATGATTATCAAATTTCATATTTCAATGTAATTTTCTTTTTTATTACAATGATACTATATCAATTCTACAGAATCGTTATCAAAAAGAACATTATATTACTGATAACGTCTATTTGAATTATTTTGATGTACAAAACACACATTATGCAAAGAAGAAAGGAATTTTACAAAAACTTAATTTTACAAGAAGTATTAAAACGATATCCTCTATCCTCTAGATGGAGATTCTTACTCCTTTCAGGACATGTATAACCATTTTTATTATTTCTTTCAATAGTAGTTTTCAACTAGTTTGGATCACTACACTTTCCAAAATATTTCCAAATAAAAAATCTGGAGAAGTAAGATCTGAAGATGTTAAGGACCACAAATCTTTTGAGACTGATTTTCAAAACAAACCCTTAATAAAATATATTTCTATTCGATTATTTTCAATACCTATTGTCATTTCTTTGTGAACTTTTCTTTCAATGAATATCCTTCAATAATATATTTATCCTAACCGATATATTTTCAACTCCAAATTAAATAAACAAATTTATTTTATTTGAGATAAAAGATATTATCATAAATAACTACATACTGTAGTTGAAAAAAAACAAGTCATATTGAATTACATACTCTTGAAGTCAAGTAGCTTTTAAAATAACTCCATTTGTAATCAAATATTCTCTTTCTTATCTTTTTCTGACTTTCTACTTTATGGCATGGTTGTAACATTTAATAATTTTCTTCACTTTCACCTACTTGAGTAATTTTGTCTTATCCTTTAATATTTCCTGGTTTATATAAACAATTATATATATATATATATATATATATATATATATATATATATTTAAGGTTAGTTTATTATTTATCTTTATGTTTTAACTTCTATTTTCAGTATACGTCATGCTTTTCACTTTCTATAGACTCTATTGAAATATCGTACACAATTGAGCTATCTTTCCTATATTTACAAAAGGCTTTTGTTTGAACTCTTCCCTATTACATCTAAACCCATTTTAACTAATCTTTTTGACTGCCGTTTTAAATTAACTTAATAACACACATTTTACATTTTTGTTATATATTGTAGGTCAAACGTTGTTACAAAGTGTATTTTTTTATACTGCTTTTTAATTATTTTTCTGTGCATAATTTACTTTTCACGTTTGTATATAATGATATATATATATATATATATATATATATATATATATATATATATATATATATATATATATCTATATATCTGTTATAAATAATCTAAACTCATATTAAGTATGATTGTTCTTAGGTACTATAATAAGAGATGTTTTAATTATAATTAGTCTATAATAATTCTAATACATGAGGATATAAATTTATTTTATGATACATAATTAATGTGCAAAAAACTGATAATTATAGTTTTGGACGATAACCATTAAAATTGCATCCTGTTTCACGAAATATTGGATTATTGTTAGTACGATTATCGACACTAATGTATTAATAATTCATTACGATTCAATATACGTAATATCCGAATTTTTTAAAAAAACAAATAAATTATAGAATATTATACTAATGAAAATAATATTTAAAGCTTGTGAAATATGTAGAATTCCAGAAAATTTTACTTAAAAAAATTATTATGTATTAAAACTTCTGGTATTCGTACACATTATAATATTTTATATGCTATGAATTTCTCATAACAAATATTGCGTGACTATACGAATTAGAAAACCGTCTTGTGCTAATTATACGTTATCTTATTTATTTCAATTAGCTTAATTAAATAACACACAAAGAACTATATATATATATATATATATATATATATATATATATATATATATATATATGTTTATATATTCATCATAATGTAAATTAGTATGACATAATCTAAATTAAGCTAAAAATCAATACATTTAAAGACAGTCTAAATTATTTTTGATGGCTGTCAATACTACTTATTTATTTACAAATGAAATGTTATAATTTTTTATTTTTTTTATTTTTACTGAAATAATTATATTTTTCAATAGCAAAATTTTACATCAAGGTACTTAATAATTATTGCTTTGAAACATCGACTAATTCAATTTTATATAAATGAATTATCATTTCAACATCATTCAGTGATTATTTATTTATATATAAGCTGATACACATTACGATAGCAATACTATCACAATCAGAGCTCTGCATTATAAAATATAGATTATTTAAAACACATGAATTTAAAAAGTGTCAAACTGCACTACAAAGAATAGAACAGGCGATAATCTGATGAGAAAGTATAATGAGTATACGACATAGGTGCTAATATTTTTCAACTTCACTTACAGAACATTTTTTATATCATGATTGAAGTGCACAGTCTGAATTTTTCAGAATGAAACATTATTTTTCTATGATTATCCAAAACTAGGTGATTTTTTTATATTCCTTCTTTTAATTAATTCAATTATTGACAACACCTTTCTGAATTAATTGTTTTTAAGGTTCATACTAGTTATTAATAAATTATGCTCTTGCAATCTCACCACACAAATTCAATCTCATTTTAAGATTACAAATTGACCTGTAGTATATTTTAGACTCATTTATTTGTCTCCATGTGTTAGTTATAAATGATTCAAAAAAGATTCCACATTTAATCAGTTTAACAAAATAAGGTACACAGACATCAGTTTGTTATTTTTTAAAAAAATAAATAAATAAACTATCCAGATATTGACTTGAAAAGTATATTGAAGTTTTTCAAAAATACAGAATTGTAATCTATCTATCAATGTTTACCTTTTCAACAACCACTTCTATTGAAATTTATAGGTTTATATCCTTTCAATTAGGTGCAATATCGCCATCAATTTAGAATGTCGTTCAAATATGAGTTGTCGTTGTCAGTGAAATCATCACGTTTCAATTTATCGAATCATCTATCACAGGTAGGAATTGACATAGTTCTCCCTCTGACATATCATACATATTTTATGTTATTTCGAACATTTGTTGTAATGTAACACTTATAAAACATTATTGAATTTATTTTTAAAACTTTAAACAATAAATTCAAATTTTATTTAAAAATATAATTCACACAAACCAAACTAATTTTTATTTTTAGTGACATTTCTTTTTCAGTATAATAAAATAACATCTATTGAAAACCATTGAAAAATTTTGCACTTATCCTTTATATTAAAAATGAATATTTTTTTAAAATAATTATTTCTAATTTAAGTGTTAATCTATTAAAAAAAATCCAAACTGATACACTTTATGTACTATCTTAATAATAAACAACAAGAGTAACTACAAGATTATAACGTTTTTAAAATAATAAAAGATTTATTAAAAATAATAAAATAAACATATATTTCCACATACACAAATATATATATATATATATATATATATTAACTTTAAAGTAATTTTTAAAAAAAAACATACAATGTTAAAAATCCGAGTACATTGACAATTAGGGAATGTATTGGTGTCTAGCGATTCTTTTTCCGTTCTTTTATAGCAACATTGATGAGAAAGGTATAGAACTGCAACTTTTTTTCTACTATAAAATAAATACAACCTCCACTTTACTGTCAACGAAGGTGCACACAATACAATAAAAAAGTCACAGGTGCACTCGTTACTATAAAATTAATTTCAACAGTTGCTTTATTTTCCACAAAGTATGTTCGATTGAAATGTGCATTTTATTTTTATCTTTTTTTAGTAAATTATATATTTGAATTGTTCGTAGTGAAACAGTCAATAGATATACAAAAAGATTTTATATTCAAATAGTAATTAGTGACGTGTGGATCAGAGAGTCAACAAAATACATTCTAAAGCATGGAATTGTGGAATATTGTTCATATAGGTCGTATGGAATGAATGGTCTGATCTATTATTTAGAATTGACAACAATACTATTCTTTTCAATTGCGTTTTATATTGAATTGAAATTGTTTTTGTACCCTTTCTAAAATACCATTTTCTAAAGAAGAGATTTTATAAAACATCTCTCTGATGATATTGGCATTTCTATTGAAATACGCATCAGCTTTTAAACAAATAAAGTGAACAATAAATAATTATTGAATTAGATAACATTCCAAAGTAATACAAAAAAAAAATTGAAATCTGAAATATTTTTAATGACTGACAGAATAACGAAAGTTTTTGTAAATATTTCAAATTCTTTTTTATAAAATATCAAACAATTGTCATTTCTAAATGACTGAATATAAAATAAATAATACGTGTATATGTGTTTGTATATTTTATCAAAGAATGTCAAATGAAATTTAAATAAAACAAGTCTAAAAATAATTAACCACTCAGAATGGGAAAAAACTCGTACACATTTCAATGAAGGTATTTATCGAGCAAACAGTAAAAAAATGAGACATTTAAACTATTTCGTTACAACTGTGCATCATCAAAGGTTAAACACACAATAATGGCACGCTATTTTAGCAGCATCTGTTTTATTTAAGCACATAGTCTCGTGGAATAATCACAAAAGATCATTTATGAAAGCACTCGCGGGCGTTATACGTGTTCTGTTTACGTATGTATGTGTTTGTGTTATATATATATATATATATATATATATATATATATATATATGTATGTATATATATATATAAACTGTCGTGAACTTTTTGAAGACTGACTAGTGAGTAACAAAAAAAAATATACCAGGGTGGACCGCTAACAGACAGTAACTCTGGTAATAACTCGACTCCCCTGTTTAGGTGGAAAAACAAGACGCCGGTTTACAGTATAGTTGTGCGGCGAGTTGGTTTTTCCTTTTTGTGTAGGTGTTCATAGCACTGAAAACATACAGATTGCTGATACCGAAACCCATTTTCTTTCATGCTACGACACTCTAAAAGTTGCCACTAAACAGTTCTGAATCTGAATTTAAATACACTTATTTATAAAAATAAATTCCAAGAAAACAGTATTTGTGTGAGAATAAACATAAACGTTTTTCAAAAAAATAATATTGTTTATTTGAACAACTTAAAATTATATATATATATATATATATATATATATATATATATATATATATATATATAATATTTATGAAACAAGTAAAAATATATACATAATTTAAACAAATTTAAATGATTAAAATACAACTTTATTATAAATTTAAATATTACTGAGATTAATGGATTATAATTTTAATCTCCAATTTTATTTTATTTTTGTTGAATTATATTATAAAATAAACAATTTTATTGTATTTATTCGTAAAATTATATTTGTTTTAAAAATATGCGTGTCAATCTACTTTTATAGGATTAAAAAATGATTAATATAAAAATGAGAAATACACGAATAATTATTTTACTTAGTAGTTTAATAAAAAAATATTATCTTTTAATTATTTTATATTTTACAGTAAAATCAAATCACTGTCAATATATTTTTATTAAATAAATAGAACAGAATTAAAATATTGATTTTTATAAAGAGTTTATATTTGTTAAATTGCTTTCATTCCTAATATTTTCAATTCGTAAAACACAATATAGTCAATCATTTTTTAATTTTGGTTTATAAATTTTTTAATTCATTGAAATTATACAGAATATATTTAAATTATATTAAAATAAAATATTATGTTAATATACTGTATGCAAGACAATAATATACAAGAAATAAATATGAATCCTAATTTTTAAAGTTTAAAATGAAATTTGTATGTTATTAAAAACAAGAGATTTTAGAATAATTTCCAAAGATTAAAAAAAGATTAGTATATTGAAACGAAATAAAAAACTTCAAGATTAGTATTTGAAAAAAAAACATGAAAAATTATAGAGAAAACGGAAAATAAATTATATGAATTATAATTGTTGATATTTGTTATTAAAAATATATCATATTTCATAAATTCAATTTATTTTGTCTAATAATAATAAAAAATAACTATATATATATATATATATATATATATATATATATATGCATAAACGTACTTTCTCACTTACACACATATTATTAATAGTTGTGTTTGTAAAAATATTTTACATATATAATTCATATGTGTGTTTTTAAATACATAATTCATATGTATATAAAAATTAGGAATTTAATTTCAATTACGATTTTGTATCTAATTAAATGGTTTATTTATTTAAATCTTATGAAAATTATTATTTATATAAAAACAGACAAGTAGTTATTATAAATAATTACTTTTAAATTAGCAATTAAAATTTGTCATTACAAAAAAATATATATAATAGTGCAAATATATATATATATATATATATATATATATATATATATATATATATATATATATACACACGTATATGTGTGTTTTGTGGAAAATACAGCTGCATATAAATGATATGAATTATTTAATATAAGTTGACCCACCTTCAAAAGACAGATGGTTATATCGATTAATAAATTAACAAATACGAATGTTACAGTTTATGTTTACCTAATGTACGAGTATATGTAGCCTTGCACATACAGTTCAATTAACTTGTTTATTTGCATTTCTGTTCCAGGAAATTAATTATCGCTGAGGTAATAAGACAGGTGTTGACAGTAGGATGTAAATTAGTAAATAAGAGAATTTCGATTCATTACTTATTGATTGATGTTAAATCAATACTGTAAGATATATTCTCTTATTAAATACTGATATTGAATTTAACAATGAGAGCAATAGATTTAATTAGTTTTTATACTTAGTTTAAGTTTTAATAATTTTTAAGATATAATTTAACAATTTTTTATAATATATATATATATATAAAGAGAGAGAGAGAGAGTAAAACGTCCTCTGATATTTTACAATACTCAAATTCCTACACCATTCCTCTCTATTAAGTAATTGGCCCTCTATTAGTCCTTTATTACATAGGATTTTTTATACTTTCCCTCATAAGTCTTTCTCGACCTTCCTATTTTTTCATACAGATATTTATTCCATTATCGTTTCCAATAACCGCTCATTGTCCATAATTCTCACATGTTCATATCAGGCCAACTGATTTTTATCAATTTCTTCCATAATAGTTTCCATTACAAATTCACTATTTTTTATGTTCAGTACCCATTGTATTTTAAATATTCTGTAAAATCTTCTAAATTACTACTTCTTTATTATTTCTTTGAACTTCATTGATTTCCACACTTTTTTATATATTATTATACTTTTAACAATCGGATTATGGGTGTTAAATTTTCTATGTTTCGATATTCTTTGACAATTATCATTTTACTACTAGTTTCCCTTTATTCATTTGATTTTTTTTTAATATCTTTACTGTATATATAAATTGTTATTTCTAAGCAGTTACATTCTCACCAACTTTGTATCTACTCCCAGTTTTTCAATTGTAAATTTTTATCGAAGTTATCAATATATTTAGAAAAATTTGGTAGAACTTAAGTTGGTAATTAGATTATTAATTAAATCTTAGTATATGAAATATTAAGTTTTGTTTTACATTCTGATATTCTTCTTTAATCATATAAATCTAATCTTTTTTAATGAATCATAAAAACTCTATTTATATAATTTCCAACCGACATTAAGGCTTATTTAATAGAATTCATATAGTATTCTTATTAATGCAATTTATTTAAAAAAATTTTCAATTTATTGATATGAATTTCTACTTAATTTAAATACAACATAAAGATTCTTATAATATTTTTAAGATTTAGCCAAAATCATTGAGAATAGAAAAAAAATACTTCTTAATTATGTCTTGTTTTTAGTTATAACAATATATATTTAAAATTTAACAGAAATATTTTTCAACTATAAATTACTAAAGTTATAAAATTTAACTTGAAAATATTTTACAGAATATTTTAGAAAATAATAATTTTTAAATTTTATTTTACAAAATTCAAGTAAAAATACATTTGCCAAAAAAATAAAATAAACATATATATATATATATATATATATATATATATATATATATATATATATATATAATTTTTATCTGTACAAGATAAATATTTTAAGAAAAAAATGAAAATTTATATATAATTCAATTCCTTTATCTTCTGATCACAAATATGTCAAGTTTGTTATTAGAAAATGTAAAAAATAACTAGAAAAACGAACACACGAGATTTATTTTCATATTAATAAAATTAGATTAGATATTTTTATTGAAAAATATTATATAAATAAACAATAAATTGTTTTCAATTAAGATATAATATTTATATAATTTTTTTAATTTATTATATTTACATCAAGCAATCGAATTATATACAATATAACGAAAACTAAAACTCAATTTTCGAGTTATAAGTCATTTAGTCATATTTTATTTCAGTAAACATCGAAAATATTAGTTTTGTAGAAATTTCAAATAATAGTCAAAGTTAGAAATCTAATATTATATTTTCTACAAGAACAAAATTTAATTATAACACAATCTCCCCTTCAATCTAATTGTACGAAAACTTTTGAAAATAAAATAATTTCAATAGATAAAAGTTTCTTTCGAAAATTGTATATTGATTATAGTCTAATCTGATTTTAAAGTTTTTCTTATTAATTTTATATAAACGGTTTAATTAATTAAAGAGTTTTGATACAACCCTGAAATTAGACTGTTTCCTCGTTGGATATTCAATCAATGATTCATGTAAATGGACTAAGGTTGCAAAGGGCTTCTATTTCTAAACGTATCGACAGAAGGTCAGTTCGAGTTTTAATAATCCAGATAGAAAGTTTTATTTAATACAAAATATACAGTTTTTCGAATAAAATTATTAATACTACCAATAAATACAGTCGTTATTGTATAAAAAAATAATTTTCTAGAAAAAAAGTCTTTGTATAAAAATAAAACCAGTTTTATGTAAATGCAAGAGGGTTAATTTATTTTCTGATGAATTTTGAAAATAAATGAGACACTAATACCTTTCATAAGTAAAAAATCCAAATTTATATTCTACACGAAATTCTGTCTTTATGTATTTCTTTTGTATCTGGAATGAAAGAGCTTATGACTATTTTGACTCTAATATCGAGTTAAACGAAAGTGTGATGGGTTTTCTGTGTAGGCTATTAAGTATAAGCTCCTGCAAAGTAACGAATAAAATAAATTAAAATAAAAAAGATATCGCGAACCTTATGAAAGAGATACAACATTATCTAATTTCCGAATTAAAATTTATTGTAAAAAGAGAGTTATTGTTTCTTAAGAAAATTTTTAGTTTATAAATCGTTTGATTCGTTGAATGCCATTTGGAATATGATTTAATATCATATTTGTTCATAGCTAGTTACAAAATTGTATACAAAATTTGAATCAGTTATATTTGGCGACATAAAATTTTAACGATGCACGTATAGAAGAACAAAAACCTTCTGGGTGTCTTCACGCTAGTGTTACGGTTATTGCCACCACTCTGAAAGACAAAGAGACACGTTGATAACTTTGATAAGGCCATATTCTTAAGGAGACTACTGATTGTGCGGCAGTGAGGAAGCCATTGACGCTACAACATATCATTAAAGCGCCAAAGGTGTTTCATCTCCGCAGTCTTAACCATTCAAAAAACTGTTTTGTATATACTTTCAGTACATATGTATACGAAACACATATAGAGCCTTTCTCTTGTGAAAACGATGCTGCAACGAAAATATACAGAAAATTGTTTTCCTTTTGTTACGAACGTATTTAGTTTGTTTCGTGTAAACATGGCGTGAAAGAGAATATATTTTTTTGATTTTTTAAGGATATTGCAATTTTTGAACGACTTATACAGGAAATTAATATATGGGATATAAACAAGTTTTGTTGTTCTATATATTTCGACATATGTTCAAGTGAAAAAGCTATTTCGTAGCGGAACATTTTTCATGACAACCATATATCGACTAAGTTTGTATAATGAAAAGTTTTTAAATATAAAAATAGATAGATACAGTTTTCTATAACGAATAAACACATTTCTTAAAAAATAATTTCGAATAAAGTGAACGAAAATATTTTTAAATAATTTAATTTATAAAAAAATGATTAAATTTAAATTGAGCTTTATTTTATATTATAACGATGAATAATTGAAAATATTGTAAAATAATTTACACTATACGATAGCAATTTGAAAAATAAATAAAGTATTCAAAATTATAATAAATCATTGATAAACTACATATTTTAATATTGGAAATAAAATTATATAATAGTCATTAAATAATTATTGTATTTTATAATGAAAAAAACCTTCAAAGATCAATACAAAAGAAATTGACAAATTTAACCTTCATTCTCGGTTTTCTATTCTTCAATTTCATTTGCGTCACATTTATATTTTATAAATTAATGAAAATATTATTTTATTTACAACAGATTCGGATATTAATTGAAAAATATTGAATATAAATCAAAACAGTGTATATAAATTGATTAAACCATAAAAATGATAGAAAAAATGATAAAGCAAAATAATTACAACTGTGCTAATAAAACCGAAAAATACAGTGTCACATCATAAATTTATTCACGTTATTTGCACATAAATCTTTGTTTCAATTCCAATGTAAACAATTTCATAATTTCATTTTAAACGATTTCCAGAAAAACGCTGACTCGAAACATTATTTTTAAATTGTGTCTGCGTTACAAATAAACAAATTTTATGTGCTTAATTTATTTCATCATGTTTTAGCAAAATTCTCAATGTTAAAAAATAAATCTCTCTTCACGTTTGTACAGTTATAATTGAAATATGTACTAATTATTGTAGTTTTATGTATTTATAAAACAATGCCATAATTAGTAACAAAAAATTGATAATAAATACGAAGATAACATTCAATGGATTTACAATAGTATTAAAAACTTAAAACAGTGTATTTCTACTTCTAAACTTTTCAATTTAAAGTTTGTGGTGAACAAAAATCGATTTTGAATTGTTCCTCATGTATTTCTATGTTACATGCGAGTATTAGGTTTGTTTGAAAATTTTTATAAAATATAAATAGTTTAGTGATAACTTTTTTTAAAAATACTTGTTTTATTGAATGATACAAATTGAAATAAATAGTATTATTTATATAATTCGTTCATAAACTAACGATACACAAGCATTAGAATTAACTTTGAATAAACAAATTATGACTAAACTAATAAATTAATATTAATTAAAAAAAACAGTTTTCAAATTTACCACAATTGTTTTAGGACTTGAAATGAGAGTTTTTCATATAACTTTTATATTTATTTTTTAATTAAAAAAATTGAGATAGAAACTAATCTAGATTTTTAGAAATAATGAGTTGATTTGTCTTAACAATGAAATTTATTATATTCTCTAGTACAAATATCATCGTCAAAAAATTGAACATGGTATATAAAAGAAGAAAGAAATTTAAAACAACATTCATATTTTTAATATATATATATATATATATATATATATATATATATATATATATAAAGCTTTCTTTAACTTTAATCTTTTCTTTCGTAAGTAGATAAAAAATTAACAACCTATGATAAATTTTCAAGAAAAATCACAAGACAAAAAGTTATTACAACTATTAGTCTTTGTTTCCATAGTCGTTAAATCTGTCTTGTTATTTCTCATTTTTAAATTCTAAAAACTTAGTGATGTATCGAGTTTTATTTTAGAATAATGAACGTCGGATTTTAAAATAATGTTTGTTTTCCATTTTATTTAATTCTGTATATTTTTTATTTATTATAGTGTGTTTATATATATATATATATATATATATATATATATATATATATATATATATATATATATATATTAGCTTATATCACCCCATTGCTAAGCAAAAAATCATTAAATGTTATCATTCACTGGTGCTTAGTAACGCTGACCAAACTGGTTGATGAAAAATTTCTATTCAGAATTTACTTCTTTAAGTACGTTACTTTCATACTAACTAAAAACCCTGGTTGCCATATTTCTACAACAGGGGATTAAACGCACTCTTCCGCATGATAGACGGTGGTGCAGCCTTTATGCCATGAGTCAGTTTTATATATATATATATATATATATATATATATATATATATATATATATATATATATATATAAATGCTAGATGTTAAAAAAAGAAAACTTTTGATCAATTGATCCTACCTATTTTCAATTATGGCAATGAAACATAGTTAAATTCCAAAATAATTCAGAGACTCTAAACAGTATCTTGTAGTGTTGGGGGTGATAATTCATTTATGTAAAAGTAAATAAATAATAATCATTTCAGGTTAATATTTTTATTTGTTGATGTTTATACATTGAATTACGATATTATTATTCTTTAATCTGTAAATTACTTTCGAATTAAATGTAATATATTTCGAAACTTCTTAATAAATATTTGTATAAATATTGATTTTTAAATTTCTCAAACTAATTCAGTATAATAAATTTTATATAAAATTTCAAATGTGTAAGTAGGTTAATTCTTTTGTAACATATATATATATATATATATATATATATATATATATATATATATATATATATATATATATACATATACATTTGAACATAGCCTATCCATGAAAAATGTAGTTATACGAATTAAACATATTCTATTTACAACATAAAATTATGTATGTATGTGTCTGTTGCTTCGAATCAAAAACTTTCGACATTAGATATTTTTTCAAGATACTCAGTTCGTATTTACATTTGTATAATATGTAAAGTGAACATCATCCTTATTCATTATTTATTAGTAAAATAAATGTTATTGTAAACTTTCGATTCGGACACACCTCCTACATACGTACGACATATCCCTCCCAGGTGTTTATTGAATGACAAAATACTTCTTTTTTGTACATATCACCCACATTAATCGCCTCAGTATCATCTCGATACGTGTGGTTCATTGACTATTGTTCAACATTTTATAGAGATAATATATTCATTGTTTATTATTATAAACATTCCGGACAGACTTCCTGTGCTTATATTTCTTCCCACAGTTTTATTGAATTCATTCGAACACATATATAAAACGCACGTGCTTATTATGTTAAGTATATTATAGTTAATTATGGACTTCTAATGGAATTATTGAATATAATTAAATACGTGGAATATATTATTGCAGACACGACTTGAATGTATTCGTATATTCGTATAATTTATTTTTAAACAAACAACGCAATTAAAATAATGTTTATCAATGAACAAACATGTTTTGATTAATGTAAATATTTGATTAATTGAAAATACATTCAAACGCAACACAAAGTTGATTCAATCTTAACAAATTATTTTAAAAATAGATCTTGTCTTCTATCAAAGAAATTCTTCGCTAATTATAATAATTGCTTTCAATTAAACTTCGTCATGATTCTGACATTTTTTTAATGAATCGTAATCATTCTAATCACGGTTTTCAATTTCATGTCAATGATTCGAAAATTGTAGCAATGAATAATACATTATATATGACAATATTTATTTTATTAAAAATATTTTCTAAAATAAAATCAAGGTACAAAAATGATTAATAAATATAATTTGTTCAAATAATATAATATTTATAACATTATTGACATTATATATAAAAAATTAGTTTAAAAATGCTAAATATTTTTTTAACAAATCTGATTTGAGCATTTATCGAATAGTCAATATTTCTGTCCTACTTTTTGTACTGTTAGTAATATTGATTTTTTACTAATAATATTGTTGAAGAAAATATACACTTTTCCATAAAATAATTTATATTAAAACTGTTTTTATCTAGTAAAGTATGTTAGCTTAATAATAAAAAAACTTTGAATATATACATATATATATATATATATATATGTATGTGTGTGTGTGTGTGTGTGTATAGAAATGGAGCTTTTTCATTACCTTAATACAAAATTCAAAATGAATGTTCTTTATTTGTAACTCAATACTTTTATGAAACTTTCTATTCTCGTATGATAACTTAATACATGATAATTTTGCGTGACAAAAATATTTTTGAAATAAATAACCAAACTTGTGCAATAAATAATATTCTATTATATTACTTATAACTGTATAATAAAATTATTGTGTCATATATTTACGTTAGAATTACCCATAAACTTGTAAATAAAACAAACATAATTTAATTTACTTAACTGTAATATAAATTAATTAATTAAATGTTACATTAAATTTCTTTGTTTGAAATGCTTTCATTTACAACAAAATAAATTAAAATAGAACCAAATATAATGAATGGAGGTCAACAATACTTCAGATTTGTTTTAACGATTTTAAGATAAATATTATTGTCAATATCAACTGTTCAATGTTATCCAATAAATTAGCTGAGAATTAATTAAGACTATGAGGTGATTTTGAACGTAAGATTAGTAACGAACGCACAGAAAGATCAAATCGTATTTTGTTTCAGATATTTTCATTAAGTTAAGTGTTTTGACATCTTATCAAGTTGTTAGTGTCGATGTGTTTATTTTAAACAAACTAAATAAGATATTAAACACAAATTACAGTTTTTGTTAAAAAAAATTTAAAATAACATCGATATATTTAATTTTCTTTCAGCTCAATCAATAGATAATTTATATTAATTATGAAATATTATTTTCAAAATCAATATAGCATCTATATTTTTGATTAAAATTATTATTATATTGATTTAATTACTAAACTAATAATTTAAATTCAATTAATAACAAATAGTTCAATTTATTATAAAACATATACACGTCAAACACACCTGTATATATAATTTCAATTTTAGTAAAATCAAAATAGAAATAAACAATATCTTAATTGCTATGTACGAATATCCATAAACTTTTATGACTGAGGTAACTTATAATTATTAAACTAGTATATTCTTCATATGTATCTCATCTTATGAAATAAAACTGCCAAAACCTACATACGGTTCTTTATTTTTAACCAAAATTAATAACACGAGTTTTGTTGATGAGATTTTTTTGAAATGAGCACAAGCGTACTGTTATAATTACATTATTTATAACATATATATATATATATATATATATATATATATATATAAACATAAGACTTTTTATACATACACACATTCTGCATGCAGGGTGTTTGAACTCGTCTGCCTGTACTGTTTACATTTACGAAATAAACATGCATGTCTTGAGAATGAAATTTCAAGTTACATTACATGTGTACTACATCGTTTATATAGGGCGTTTTGATTACCCGCATATATATATATATATATATATATATATATATATATATATATATATATACATATATATAAAATCAAGAACACAGGTCTCTTGAATCTTACATACAATTTATATACACATGCAGGCACCTAATTACAATTGTAGATCTTTTCAAATCTACAAGAGTTCAGTAGTGAAATACGTTTATATTTTAAGGGATGTTGATCTATTTGCATACTGTATAAATAGTGCTTTTAAGATGTTTGTAACAAAAAGTTTCTGAGATATTCCATATGGAGAAAAATATTTAAAATTAAAAAAAGAAATACAGAATAAACAATGTAGATAAGAATGTAAATTACTTTTTTGTGATGTTATTTATGAAGAAAAATAGAATAGAAACTGTTTATAATATTTTTGAATAAGAATAAATTTTCAAAAGATAATTATGACAAATAATTCAAACATGTAAAAAAATAATATAATTATCTACACAAATTTATCTAAAAAAATAAAATAATAGATATTCAGAATTTTTGTTACGAAATAACTAAGCATTCTTTTATACTAATGTATTCTTTTATAAAAAAGTATAAATTAAATTCGGTTCATTAAGAAATAATTACACATTAATTAAACTAAGAAAAATATGTAACTCTTTGATGTACATACAAATATATTTCTTAAAAAAAACATTTAAAATGACATGGATGAAAATTTCTTAGAATAAAACATTATATAAGGTTGTCCAAATGAGATTTAAGGGTTTGTTAGACATCCATTCTGTTCCTTACTATCATTTACTATTCTTTAATATCCTTCAGTATCATTTGGGCTACTTTATACCACTATTGATATATATTTGTCAAATATTGTAGATAAACTGCACTGATTTTATTTGATTATTAACTTCTTATTTTAAATACTTTTATTGTTCTATTTTCCTAATCTAAGATATTTTATATATTTTAATAATTATACATCACTCTATCTTTATCTCTTTTTATGAATATTAACAATAAAAAAATGAGAATAATTATATATACTAACTGGAAATAAACAAATATCAAAATTAATGATAGAAAAATTATAATGAAAACAGTTAAACAAATAAATTACGAAATGAAATGACAAACATTAATATTTTTTTAATAAATAAGAAATATTTGGATAAATCCTCTAATTAGTCTTAAATAATTTAACGTAATATCTGTATACTTATAATTATTTCAACAGTGTATTTAATTTTTCATAGAAAAAAATAAATATTTGAAGATAAAAATTATGAATAAAACTGTATTTTTTTACAGGAGAAGAATTTTAATGGTTAAATAAAATGTTTTATCAATTAAACCTCAACACACACATAGACATTATATATATATATATATATATATATATATATATATATATAATAAAAGTATGTAGTTTGGTATACGTATTAATATTTTATAACCACACAAGTAGATATTATTGTCTGCGTATGGTCAATGTACATACAAGACAAACATGTCCACGTGAGCTAATGGCTACTTGTATTCAGGATAAAGGTGTGTGTGAGTATATGTCGTGACTCCCACAGATTTTACTCTTTAACATCAACCAACATGTCACCAAATGACACTTCACCTATGTTGATAATTAATTGTTATGCTTTTTGTACAAGTCTCGTTACGTTCCATTGACTATCAATACAAGGAACTAAAAGAATTAAATGTTTCTCTGCATTATTTATATATATATATATATATATATATATATATATGTATATAAAAGAAAATTATATCGATATTTGTATAAAGAATTCTGTCACGCAAATTTGTAATGTAATGTCATGTTTGACTATCCCAAAAATGAAAAATTGAGAAATTAGTATTCACAAATTATATGACAGATTTTTAGACGCAATTTATTATAGTTATTAAACTTTTATATATATATATATATATATATATATATATATATATATATATATATATTCATTTATAAAATCATTTCATTCATTGTATTTCATTTCCTTTAATGTCTGTATTTTTTAGGGTATGAGGAATTGTATATGTAAATTTCAATTATATTTTTTTTAAATATAATTTAATAAAATTGTACATATTTCAATCATAATTTTCTATAAATACTACAGTTTATTTATTTCTTAAAAAGAAACTAGAAAAACTGTCACTACCTGTCCCACGAAAATATATACTGAATTTAAAAAGATTGACTAATTGTTTAAAAAACTAGATGAATTATAAATATATAATTGGAATAATTTAAAAATTAATTACTAACGATTTACGTAGAAATTATATATATATATATATATATATACATAATTAAAAAATATAGATTATAGATATTTAAATATTTTATAAATAGTAATTTTTTTGATTAATTAATAAACAGATATGGATTCAAAAGAAAACAAGAGTAAACAACTTAATATAAAATTGAGCCGGTTACGTACCAAAAAAGATAAACAATAAAAATTATTGTTTAAAAACCCAGAAGTGTAAAAGAACTCAAAAAATAATTCATAAATAAATAAAATAGAAATATAAGATTTTTTCTAAAAATTTCCATTATTTTCTATTCATATTTGGTTTTTATGAATATTTTTCTTTGTGTCACAATTTTTTATAAAATAATGTATTTGATTTAAACAAAAAATGAAAATTACATAGTAACATATAATACTTAAAATATTACCTCAACATATAATCAGATTATTATATAGTAACTTACCAAAATTACTGAATATAATTTTAAAAAAAGATGTATGACGACTTACCTGTAACAAAAAAAAATATTAATATAATTGGATAGTACAAAAAAATATTTAAAAAATATATACTAATTTTCATTATAATTTTTGATACTAAAACACATTCAATTATATTTCTAAAAATATATTTAGTATTTAAACTATAACATCATTATTTCAAATATAACTGAGTGTAATTAGTAATTGTGTCAGTATAAAAATTATACATTTTGTACATTTCATAATAAATAACACTCTGTTTAAATTCATTAAATGCTACTTTACTTTTAAACAAATGCGGACATCGTTTTCCTTAAAATTACTTTTGTGACCTGCAATATATTATGAAATTACTAATGTGACCCACTAGGAAAATTTAAGTAAAATATGTAAATTAAACTAATGCTATATATTATTGTTCAAATTACTTTTTAACCCTTTACAATTAAATTTCTGTTTTATCTGTTTCACTTTTAACAATTCAAATATAATTTTAATATTTTAAATATTACTTCTTATGTTTAAATTATCTACTTGAACCATAAATAACTTTAATATATATTCAAAATATAGAAATAATATTGACTTTTATAAAATAATAATCATTTTTATAATATGATATATATATATATATATATATATATATATATATATATATATATATATATATTAATGCATTTGAGGTAGTACATCATAATGTTAAATTCCAGAATAAGGTGAGAATGGAACAGAAGACAAAGGAATTGGATTATTTAAAGTGGAGAGTTTTGGAGAGGTCTTCATCCAGGAATAGGTATAGGATGATGATGATTATATATATATATATATATATATATATATATATATATATATATATACATGTATGTATGTTAATCATTAATATAATGATGACAAATTGAAAATTCCGACAATTTACTTCATCGCCCAGAGACAAACGGATGTGCAATCGATTATTTTATGATATTTGACATTAAACAAAATGAAAAATCCGTTTGTGTCATTTCGATAGCATGCGATTCTCTTATGAAATGAAACGTTTGTGATTTATAACTCTAGTGTTATTGTTATGTATGTACATATATGTACACCCGTACATACATATTTAAATAAATACATGTACGTATGAGTTTGATAAATATTGTGTAGAAATGTATTGTTATTAGGAATTATAATGGTCGGTTCATGATCAAACTCATAGATAAAATGTACGGATATATGTGAACAAGCACAACGAATCATCAATTATTCAATGAATTGTTGTGGTTTATTTTTAAACACCATTTTTATTGATAAAAACCATGAGTTGTTCATATAATAATGAACATTAAATAATTTTGTTTTTATTTAAAATTAAATAATAGTATTAGATGATTAACTACCTTATTGATGGTGATTATATGTTTTTTAAAAAACCCAAATCATATTATATTCATAAATAAATCCATAATTATTTCTGATGATAATACATTAGATTACAAGCTATAAATGACAATTTATCTTTTTGGTATTTATATTTATAATAAAATTTTAAAAACTGTTCAAATTTGTTTTAATTGCAACATTAGTAGTACTAGTAAATTAATTAATTTGTTAATAACTATTTTCATTTCATCTCTAAACATTTTATTAAACAGCATATCTATAAAAATAAAAATACAATAATCAGGACATCAATTTAAGTACGTAAGTCAATCGTTCAGTCAACATGTACAAATTTACTGGAACAGAAGACAAATAATTCAAGAACAAAATAAATTACGCGTTCTATGCACGAGTGGCATGAACCCTTAAAACCGCATTGGATTTCGAATGGAGATAAAGACTATGCGGTTGGAAGAAGGAATAACCGGCAAGAAACGATGCCGATAAGAAAGAGGAGTTTATCAGAATTTGTTCAATGTTTGGAATCATTGGCGTCTCTCTAATGAACACGCGAAGTGATTCTTAAATTTTTTCTTTAAATATACAAATCCATGTTCAATCAAATCGATTTGTTTTTTTTATTTATATTTAAATAATTCGAATTAAAATTATAAAAAGGAATTTATTGGATTATTAATTATTTTAAATGTTTAGAAATAGTTCAAGAAGTTTTTTCGACAAGTAACTTAGAAAGGAAAAAAATATTAATAAAAGTATTGACATTTTTTTGAAAAGGAAGTGAAAATAATATTCGAAAATAAATACTTACATTAAATTATTTTAAATTTGCATATTTCTATTGATGAATAGATGTATTTATAAAAATTTTCTCATTTAATGTACTTGAGAGAACTGAGATTAAAATCAAACAAATATTTTAAAATAGAGTAAAAAAGATCATGTATAAACTAATGTTTATATATATATATATATATATATATATATATATATATATATATATATATATAATAGTGTAAATAAAAAAATGTGTTAACAAGAGTAAATGAAAATAGAAAACAGAAAAGATGTGTACGAATGTATGTAGTCATTCCTGTATATAGTACACACACATACGTATAGATTACAAAGATCAAATAAACATGGAGATAAAATTCATCCGGACGAATTGAATATGAGCCTCTCTATCCAGATACGCCGCCAATGTACGTAGAGTGCGTATTTTGGATTTGAAACGCAAGCCGGAATCGTGATTCATTAACAAAACAGCGTAAGCGTGTGGAGATCCAGGCTTGCCTGCTACGCACATTTCATATTGAAAATGTACGGAACGCTGGAAGGCATATTATAATGAGAGTTCAATCGTCTCCGAGATACATTCCTATGTGATATGAATGTGATTAAGTGCGCGATTGAATTCGACGATTTTAACTATGGCAGAGATGAGCGACGGCATCTCTGCCTGCCTGCCTCACGTTTCGTTGCCTCATGTTAGCACTACGAGAATTTTTTTGATTAAATAAAAATTTCTCGTATGGTTTCACAGACGATACAATACACAGACGTTAATATATATATATATATATATATATATATATATATATATATATATATATATCCATATATTTGATGAGAATGAAATTATGAAAATATTTGAAATCTGTATTTTTTAAATATAATTTTGTATAAATTCTAAAGCAAATAGTTATTTATTCCATTTAACTCATAATTACATATACGAGGGTCATTTGATAACTATGGTAAAAAAGTAAGAAATACTCAATTAAAAAATTGAATTGAATTAATTAATTAATTAAATTAAACATTAAATTAATTTACCATACTTATTAAACGACCCTCATATGTATGTATATATATATATATATATATATATATATATATATATATATATATATATATATACATATGTGTGTGTGTATTAAAAATGTTTTCAGTAACTGATTCATTACAAATGCTTATGTCACAAAAATACAAACAATAAACTAAATTCCAATTTTTATTATACTCTTTTTACTGTTTTATTGGCATTCCGTTTAAATATAACTGTCTAATTTAATCTATTATCTTAATTCGCTTAAGATTTATTTCAAGTTTAGATATAAATCTAGATTAGTAATAAAATATAACTTTGTTTAGGATTAAAAATTAAGAAATGATACTGGAACATTAATTTTGTTAAAGTTCCAAAAAATTGTAAAAGAAGAATAAAGTCGTAATAAAATATTTACAAGTACTGGAATAAATAAACAGATAAAACTGTTTTTATAAGATTAAAAATGAAATAAAATATTTCAAGGAAATTTCCAATTGAACTAATTTTAATATTTATTATTTATATACATATATATATATATATATATATATATATATATATATATATATATGAATAGTTATATAACCGGTTCATAACTTTTATTGTAAGAGAAAAAAGATATTTACATATTTTTTCTGATGGTATTTAAAAGTTAAAAAATATTTCAATCGATACTGTGAAAAATTAAAAAAAAATATTAACTTTTTTTAAAAAAATATAAATCGTAATTTCACTAAAATACTAAAATTTTAAAAAAATGTTACTAATTTAAAAAATTACAACAAAGTATAAAAGAACGAATATAATCCACTTTTTCGTTAAAATCCGATATATTGGCTGTACGATTTTTCGGTAATGAAATATTTCGAAACAATTCAGTGATTGGAAAAAAACGAACACATCCAAAAATAAAAAACCGATAAATTAATCAAAGCTGTCCTTGCGTCATTTAACATAAAATATGTACGGCTATGAATTAAAAATATTTCAAATTGCAAAACACGACACACGAATATGAAATTGTTTATGAACTGGATTTACCGCAAACGATTAAAAATTCAAGACAAAAAGGTCATATAAAATAATGACGTGCCTAATGGAACACTGACATTGGACATACATTTTATAAACGTTCATAAATAAATAACACGACGTGAAGAGATCTGACAACATGTCATTTTGATCCATATTTGAATTGCAACCGTCAACTACGTACAAATGAAGAAAAATCACAATATAAACGTTTGGCTACACGAGAACCTCATTGTCGAAAGCGACCGTGTGGTTTCATACGAAATGGGCCATGTATTATTCATGGTCTGTTTGTATATGGCTCGCGCATATCTGTTATTGATTTGTACATACGTTACACAAAACATGAAAGTGTTTTCTGTCGAGTGTTTTCTCTAGAAAGACGACGAGCGGAGAACAGAATCGATGTATATACGTGAATAGATGGATAGACGGGTGGATGGATATGCAACAGTAGTTTTGTTCTTCAAGTGGTTTGTAGACCAAGATGGATTTCGTTTAAATCGTTCGAAGGCTTTTGGCAGTAATCGATGCCAAAAGTTATTTGCAAACACTTTACAGAACAATTGTAGTGCTTTTTACTATACACTTACTATACTTATGGAAATGATGTTTGGATGAATATAAACAGATAAAAATTTTATATACATACATAAATACATACATACATATATATATATATATATATATATATATATATATATAAATGAGTATATAAAATTTAAACACATTGTTTAAAAAAAAATAAACTTGAAAAATAAACGTACATAACATACTACTTAATTGAAAAAATTATATAAATAGAAAATTATTATAAAAAGAATAAATACAAATGATAAGTTTTTCAAATTTAATTTAAATTCAAAAAATTATATTACACTATTAAAATATTATCAGAAAGAAGTAAATTTTTAATCAAACAAATTGATCGTTGAATAGAGGAAATATCGCTGTCAAACTAAATATCATTTGCATCGGGAAGCCTTGTGAAGTGTATATATGTTTCCTTACAAAACGCCCAGATGTGATTCGTCGTCGTCGTTGTTGTCTGTCCCATGTTTGTCCCTACGTTTACGTTTCGCGGCGTCACTCCACTCGTACTGGATCAGACAAGTTCAAATATCAATTCAATCGCGTCGGGAAACGGGAGCGAGACCCCAAAAAACTCTACTACAGCATAAATATTTGCCGACATTATACGGATTTGTATCTATCAGTTGGGATTGATTCGCCCATCGTATACAATACGTTTTGATGAAATTGTCGAGTGACTGACTGATTGCTTTATATCAATTCCTCTTTTTTCTATTTTTATTTGCGACGAAACCAACGCATTCAAATCAATTCGAAACGAACTTCTTTTTATTATTTACATGAAATTATTTAATTTTATTCTTTATGTAAATTACAAACAATAACATATTTATCTAACAACAATATTTTTATATTTGTTTATACCAAAAAAACAGTTCTCAATATAAAATACGACCAGCATTAAAATGTTTATAAATTAAATTTACATTAAATATCATCTAATTTTTAATATTCTCTAATATTTAAATATTACAGTAAATATATATATATATATATATATATATATATATATATATAATTCAAACCTAATTATATAAAAAGGCTCAGAAAGAGACCCATGAATAGAGAGACTAAAAATTTAAGAAAATTCTTCGGAATAGATTGGAAAAGAAAAATATTGAATCAATTGAAGTGAAATATTTTGAGAAAGGCTTAATTCAACAGTGAGTACAATGAGGCTGATATATATATATATATATATATATATATATATATATATATATATATATATATATATATATATATATATACATTACGATATAACTATGATCTATGACTAAAGATTAAGTCAAGAATCGGAGCACTATGAGTAACACTTGGAAAGACGAATAATAAGATGGCTCTAATGAGATTTTATGATAATAAAAAATGATTAATTATAGTAAACATGTAAATATATGCCTAAATCCTTCAATATCCTTTGGACCTCCTATATAATAAAGAACAAAATATCATTGAACTTGAACTAATGTGTACTTCCTACATATATTGTATTTATGGATTAGAAACCTGGACATTAAACGCAAAAATAAAATAAAAGTATTGGAAATACAATGTAGGATTTTTATGAATTTCTAAATATGATCAAAAAAAAAAAATGAAAATGGATACGAGTACAGATAAACGAAAATTATATAAGAAAACAAGTACAATCACTAAAATGAACATAGAAAGGATATATAGCAAGAAGAGGAGATAATAGGTCAATAAAAATAATTATGGAATGGAGAACAAGAGATGAAAAGATACCAAAAAAGAGATTTCATTAAAGATAGAGAGAGTAAATTGTGCTGCAAAGTGGTAGTAAGAGTTGGAAGAGATTGATGGTGGAAATATTAAGAAAACTTTTAAAAATGAAAGTTTTCCCCAATTCACAATCTAACGAAGTGTAGAAAGGTTAATATTAAAAAATCTTAAACATGATCAGAAAACTTGGAAATGGATACAAGAACAGATAAGAGTAATTGATAAAATGGAATAAGTAAAATTAAAGAAATGCATAAGCAGGGAAAATAGATGGACAAAAATTATTATGGAATGGCCATCAAGATACAAATAAAGATTAGAAAAAAGACCTTAAAAATAGAGGGATTAAATTGTGAAATATAATTGAAACG
>CP092096.1:24465000-24575000 GCA_029203775.1 Neoneuromus ignobilis
TTTTAAATATATTTATCAAATACCAAAATAAATTTCTTTTTTAATTTCATGGAATTTAAATATACATATAATAATTTATACACATATCATTGTTTAATTTTTAAACAAGCCTTTAAATGCTTTCGATGGATCATTTGTATAATTTCTTATTATTCAAACCAGTATAAAGAAAAAGAGAGAATAAATGAAAATGCATGAAAGTAACTTACGTTTGAAAACATCAGATAATTATTTAAAAAATAAATCAATCACAGTTAATTCTAAATATGAGATAAATTTTAAATGTTTATTTTTAATTTAAAACAGAGAATTTAAAATCCAACCAATACTTTTATACGATGGTTCAAATGAAACTAAAAAGTTTACTTGCTATCATTTACTATTTTTTACTATCCTTCAGTCTTATTTGGGCCACTTTATATAAATGAAGAAAAAAAGTTGGTGTGAATGATTTATTTGTGTTAAAAAATAAGATAAATTAAAGATTAAGTAGTATAATAGTTCGTGATATGATTGAAAAAAAAAATACTGATCAAAGTAAAATTTTTGAATCAGGAAATAGAACAAGCAATCAAGTTCTGTTATTTGGAATACATGTTTTTGTACGATAATAGAAGTGTAATGGAAATTAGACGAAGTATCGTCCTAGAAAAAGTATCGAAATAAAAATAAAATTTTGATATAAAATTAGGAAATAAGTTTATGGTGTCTTTATATGGAGTGTATTAATTTATGGAAGTAAAAGCTGGAATACTTTAAATAAACTCAAAAACGACTAGAGGCTGACGAAAATGATTAAGAGTTTCTGGACAAATAAAATAACTAATGCAGTGGTATTAAAACAAATTAAAATGGTGGAAAGAACTCTTATAAGGAAAGCTAACATTTTCGACCACACAGGCACAAAAAAAATTATAACAAATATACATGAAGATAAAATCAATGATAAAAAGAGTAAGGAGATTAAGTAAGAAATTTTTAGAAGGAATTTAATAAGTAGTGAGATTCAAGAATTGTGAAAAAATGAAGAAAGGGATGGAGAAAAACTGGAGCTGTTTGCTGTAACAAGGTAATTGTTCTTATAAATGAAAATAATATGATTGTAATTGACAGATAATAATATAAGATTTTTAGAATAAAATATCAAATATGACATATAGATCTTACTCGTACATTGATATGATTTTAATGATAAATAGTAATTTTGAATCGAAATAGAATAGAAAATCTAATATAACTACATATAAATCATTTATAGTCATTATTTTTTGTTAGTATGTAACAATAACATTTAGATATTTATTTTGTTGCTTAGCATCGTTATTTCTTAGAATAAAAAATTCGAATTCATTTTTAAAGTAGAGAAAATAAAAAAATATAAACCTTACATATATGCATATATATATATATATATATATATATATATATATATATATATATATATATATGATGTAAATTTTAATTGGATTCGAAAATACATAAAATTCATTAATTTGTTTTAAATTAAAAACCATCAATTTAGTACTTACAAAATTCTAAAGAGATTTAATCTACAATGTTGCAAATTTTGTCATATAATTATTTAAATATTATTTTTACCATGATGGATTATGTTAATATTAATAACAGTCAGTTAATACCATTATCTAAAACATAAATTAATGATAAACAAAATTATACTTATGGAAATATGTAACTTCCGATTGAATGAAAAAAGTTATATCAAAGTAATGAATATAATTTCAATAACTTGAATAAAAATACGTATATATTTTCTCATATCCGACTGAAAAAATATGTACAATTTACTCATGGATTTTTTTTATTTAAATGAGGAATCATTAAAAAAATTACGAAATATGTATGTAAAATTCTTTCCCATTCTTAAAAATAATTCTGTCAAGTACTTACATTTACAAAGTTTAAATGAGATTATATCAACAAGTTTTGCAAAATTTACCATATAATTATTTAAATGATTTTTTTCTTGAATGATGGATTATTTGCTACTGAAAATTATAACATAAAGAAAATATGTTGTTACAAACTAAACCTTAATAAAAGGTAAATATTTTTATAAAATTTACTGTATATTAATTATATATATATAGCTAAGAAATGAATATATTCAGTCAGTTTTACTCAATAAAATTAAAAATACATCAATTGAAAAATGTGTCTACTTTACTACAAAATAAAGCTTTTTAGATATTAAAAATACATAAGTATAAAAATGAAAGAGTATTGATTCACAAATAATAAAAGCTAATTTTCAAAGTAAACTTTTTAATGGATGTAAGCGAAGATATTCAATAAGAAAAAATTATTAAAAAAAATCTTTGAAGAGAATTTTTATCAAAAACGAAATATTCGTTTTGTAAAATCAGAATACGTCAATTTAGATATTTATTTTTTATTCTCGTATATTGCTAATTCAGTAAAAATGTTCATTGATATAAAAAATTATTTATAAATATCATTTTATAGAATTTCGTATATTACTTATTATTTTAAAACTTTTATTTTTAAATTAATTTTTAAGTTAATTTTTTATTGGATAATTTTTTTAAATGGGATATTTATTAATGTATTTATTATTATTATTATTATATCTTAAATTCGTATTGAAAAGTGAAATTTAAGTATTTAAAACTCTTTAATTTATTTTATGAAATATATAGTTAATAATTTATTGCTTATATTAATGAATTATTACTCGGTTATTATTAAAAAAAAGATATTAAATACAATTTTGTACTGACTTTAGTAAACAAAATATGTGTCAATGTGGATTTTTGGTTTTATATACATACGAATACTAATACTGTGCGAATGTAAATTTCATAATTAATTATATTTACATAAGTCTACATATTGAATTTTATATATAGAAATATATATATATATATATATATATATATATATATATTCTTTTTGTAATATATCAAACGTATAATTAATTACATATGTATTAATATAAATACGGCTAAAACTATAACTACAAATAATAAATTAAGGAAATAGTATAAATTTGTATAAAAAGATCTGTTAAAATAATCATAAATGTAAAAATGTTACGGTCTTAAAATCGTTTATTGATATTTTTACTTGTGTATATGTGTCTAAGAATATTTATATCATTGACCATAAAATCAATTTATGGCCGGTTTATATATGTAATTAATGTCTACCGCATTCCAAACGTAACGATATTTTATATAGCACAATGAGAAATTGACACAATGTAGGTGGCGGTAATCTGAATACATTTTATGATTTCTGTATTTTTATAGGCGAATTATAATACAAATATTGATATAGGATACGTGCAGCGAAATAAAGAGATCATATTTTATGTAGTAGTAATGATAATATAGTCGATATTTGTGTATCCGTTCAAATTTTAAAGAAACCGATACAAATACTTTACATAGAAACGATGTAAGTTTACAAATTAAACCGTTACACATATATATATAGGGTCATCCAAATGTGACGCCTAGATTTGTGTTTCATTAAAAAGAAACTATACACATGTTTCTTTTTAATAAAACACAAATTTAGGTGTCACATTTCGATAACTCTATATATTAGGTATATGTATAGATTGGGGGAAGTGTGTGTGTGTGTGTGGGTGAAGATATATTTTTTAATTTATAACACAAAGGAATTAAAATCTTGTTTTATAGCTTTGTTTGTTTTTCCTGGTAAAAGATGCATGATTCTACCTCGAAAGAAATACTCATCATCATGTTCAAAATTTCGAAAGCATGTTTTATAATACAAAAAATGATTGAAGTTGTGTTCCTGTATTGATTTATTTTCTTTATGAATTGTAAAAATAATCGCATTATTAATTTTGTTATTTCATTTATAAAAAAAATTTTCAGTGTACGATTTTACTTTACATTTCTAAATTCTAGATTTAAAATCCTACCTTCTTAGAATTGTTTTTATAGATTTATTTTTTTACAGTCAATATTTTCTTTTCTTTTTAAAACTTATTTTCGTAAATTGACATAAATGTCTATATTTTATTAAAGTTATAAATGTACATTTTTCATCATTTAATATATCACAATTAAGTATCGAATGAAGTATATAACAAAGGGGAAAAATAAGAATGACGTAGCTGAATATTTACTTTAAAATTTATATCCAGTTCGATAAATTCTAACAATTTATTACATTCAAAAAGTTTGACGTTATCTTTTTCTTAGAACTTGAATATATATCAAACGTTTCAATTTAAATTGATGCATAAAATTTACGTGCACAAAGATATAGGTTTTACATACATTCGCCAAGAACAAAAATAAGATTATAAGAAGAATATTTATCATCAAAGTTAGGGAGTTATAATGCCTTCTTTACCATTATCATCAATTGAACTGTGAGATGTTTTTACTAATTAAATCTATGCTTCTGTCAAACTGTCTAATGTAGAAAAAAACATTAGAGTTCTATTCGTAATAGTTCCTTTTTTGTGTTTTTAATTTATAACAAAAACGATTTGTAGGAACAATCAAAAGGTACACAGCTGTTGAACAATTTCAATATCAAAACACTTCCCATACTGAATTTTGCAACGTGAACGTAACAGAGTACAAACAACAACAAAACATACATCTCATAAAGTAGCAAATGTAAATATTACATGAAGAATATAACAAAGATACCAGTATTTATCCCACCTTTGTGAAACAGTAAATATCTCATATATTTTACATACATAAAGTTTAGTTTATCTTTCGAAATTTCTAAATGATTCGACACTAAAAGCGTACCCTTGTTACGTTGTTTGTCACATTTTATCAACGGGAAAAAAACATCGTTGAGTTAATTGGGACGTTAAGTTGCTTATCTTTAAATTATTACCGACAATTAGAACTTAATGTTTGAAAATAGTGCACGTGGTTGCATTTAAGAATGCAATATGAAGGGTTACAGTTTAGTTATTAAGATATACCGACTATAATTATTTTATCTTGAAAAATTAGAATTGAAAAAGTGATAAATGATATCTAATTGATAAATTATATATTTCTAAATCGTATACAAGAAAAGTACAGTTATAAAAAACAGATATTATGTTTAATTTAAAAACGAATGTTAAAAACAAAGACAACATTTATAAAAAATCTAAATAAGAATTACATATTTAAAATAATCAGTCAATTGTACATTTTGTTTGCAAAGAAAATCATATAAAATCTTTTTCAAATGTAAATAATTTATTACTCGTTATTGTATTCAATCAACCCATAAATAATGTGTTCTTTAAAGAAAATTTTGAAATTAAATAAAAAATATGACATTTTAATTTTAATCCAAAATATATTTTTCATTATTATAAACAACTTACTCTCATCTTAATTTTAAATTTTCAATATTCTATCGATTATAAAATACAGGTTTTCGGATAAAAAATAAATCGAGCTCCTTTTGGATATCAGATTCTATACTACACTTTTTACCACTAATATGGTTTTGGAGATTTCGGAATAGATGATAATCTGATAGTACCAAGTTGGGAGAATATGATGGATGTATCAAAATTTCCCATTTAAATTTCCTTAGTTTTAGAATGTTTTTTTTTGTATTATGTGAGGCCAAACGTTATTATGATAAAACACTATGCCTTTTTTACTAGCTAATGCTGGCCTTTTTCGTTGATAAATTTCTTTAATCTATCTAGTTCACAATACAACACCTTCATAATGGATTGGTTGTCTGGTAGTAACTCATAATTGATAATTACATTCATATCCCACCAAACAAACAACATAACCTTTCTTGGATGGAGTGCTTCCCTGAAAATGGTGAAATGAAGACATCCATTAGTTGCTTCAGATCAAATTTAGATTATTCGATAATTCGTAAGAAACTTACTAATCCTAGCTTAGAAACTTTACAAATCGTTTTCAGAAACCTATGGATTGTTGAATAAGTTGATTGGAACCACTTGACTAATTCTTCCACATTTAAACAAGGATTTTGTTTTACTAGTGTACCAATACAAAATGCCACATTATTTGTGAAATAACCTAATATTTAAAAAGAAAATAAAAGAAATCACTAATTGAGTGATCTTTCCTCTATTGGATTTTCTTTATTTGAACTCGAAAATTGATAAAGTGATCAAAAAATTAAAACAGTGGACTAAAATTGCAAATCAAAGTAAACAATAAACAATTATAAAATTATGATACGTTTATAATAATAATTGATTTATGAAAATATTTAAAGCTCGACATTTTACGAACATCGTGTTAAATAAAAATCATTCTAAAAATATTAACGATAAATAATTTGATAAAGGATATTTAAAACCACAATAATTTACTAATATTCAAAATATGTACGATGAATTCTAAATTAAATTCTTTCCATATTACTAAAATAATAAAAATGTGAAATTTTGTACAATTGTATAAATTTCAAATTCTTTAATGACAACACAAATCTATTTTCTGCCATTCTTAAAGAACATAAAAAAATGTTGCGTGTTCAAACTAGTATATATTTAAATGCACGGCGAATAAATAACTGCACGGATTTTTATCACGTACATAAATATATTTCTCGATAGAAAATTCACTTCAAGTAGAAGAAAGAATTATGTATAAGGTGGCTCAAATAAAACTAAAGGATAAAAAAGGATAGTGGAAAATAAATGCATGTTTAAACTGTCCAGTCTCATTTAGACCACTCTATATAAACGTATATTATTCATTCTGAATATTGCAATATACAAAAAGATAGACCAAATATATTTATCAACAGAAATGTAACTAGTCTATTATTTATATTTAAGTTTATTAAATTTATAAAATAAATAAAAACGATGTATAATTTTTATAAAAAAATAATCTTTTGATTTATATGTGAAATCATTTCTTTTTTAAAAAAAGCAATGTATTAAAAATATATCTTTTTGTTCACATTAATAATTGTTAATAAAATTTCTTTAATTTACAAAGTGTATTTCTTAAAAAAATACACATTAATATATTTTTATCGAATTTTTACAACTATACCAAATATTGAACGAAATGTCTAATACTGAATATTTAAAACGTGATTATTTATCTTATTCAAAAAATGGTGAACCTCATGTAATGGAATCTAGAGAAAAACCAAATTTGAATCAAATTGTTATCAAATTGAAACGAAAAGCTTATTTAATAAATTCAATTTTTTTATTAAATTTGCATTGATTAACTTAATAAGGGTTTTTAAATCTGCTTTTCATACCTGATATCAGAGATTGAATCTCATTTCGGATAATACTATTCTACTGATCTTTTAAGGCGATTGTAAAAACTTTATTGTCCTGTGATCGATTAGGTAAAATCTTAATATGTCTTCTTAGCATGACCCAAAAGTTCTTGATGAAAATGACATCAGGGCTATGCACAGATAAATCCATTACTGTTAAACTTTCGCAGTGAAGGAAGTTTGTGATATGAGGACAAATATTATCGTGCATCAACAAAGTTATTTGTTCAATTTTAAAATCTTTACAAGCAATATATCATATCTTCACTTATAAAAATACATGACATTCACATGTGTGCAAAATAAATTTCAGCTGTTGAGAACGACATACTAAAGAATATCTACTAATTCCAAGAAATAATTTTCGTTCAACATCTACGTTCCTTGAGATAAAGATAATAAATGTAATTTATTCAATAAAAGGAAAAATTAAACATATCAGTAATTTAATCTCTATTTACATTCAAAACAGAAAAAGAAACCAAGCATAATTAGATTATTACGGTCTCGTCAAATTGTATATCATGACGATAATAAAATAACAACATGTGAATTCGCTCAGTGATTCAATGACAAATTGCAATTTTCGACAATTAAGTCCAGTATACATCAAAAACACAACAAACACTCTAATTGTATTTACTGGAGGTGAATACGCCAATTGACAGATGTTGAAAAAACAGAGTTTCGAACTGGATCGTAAACTAGGAAAAAACATACATCTACTTGCAACACATATATGTGTTACACCTGTCTCACTCGATCTCATGACGTGCTGGTTCAATTCTATTGTTGAAACGGTGGTAAAAGTTAGACATGGACATTTGGTGGGCCAATTAGTAAAAGCAACCCCTTTTGCCGTGTCTCTTGACAGTCCGGGGGTGTGCACCGCGATGGTGTAAACTGTTTCGGGGCGTAGTTCCTACTATACTACCACATCTGGTACACAAGGTATAAGCGAAGTGCACGTGGCAGTTGGGGTAACGCCTCCACGTGTGGAAAAAATGATCAATCATCATTGTGAAAATCGTTCGTGTTTTACACAAAATTTATCCTCACAACAATTTAATAATTATTATTCATTCTCTCGTTTCAGTGTTTAAATAGTTAAAGGATATATTGTAGAATGAATGGAGAGTAACAAATATAGTTTTTATAAGAGTACAATTCTTTTCCTCGTACACACACACACATACACACATGTATATATATATATATATATATATATATATATATATAATTCATATAATTATTATTTTTTTATTACAATTTAATTTTCTGATGATAAATTAAAATATAATTTATTTTTTTTATAAACACAAATATATATGAAGAAGAGACCATCGATGCACAAAATAAATTATTGATTAGGAGCTTAGATGCATAAGGAAATCAGAAAAACTCATGGATAAACAAGATAGAGATATAAGAAAAATCACTAGAAGAGAAAGGTATTTATCGATCGAAATGAAATATTTTGAAACAGGTTTCATCTAGTAGTGGATAAAAAAAGATGATGATGATGTCAAAGCATGCACAACCTTGTACAAAAAAGTAGGCATCCTTAAAAAGATTTTCCTCATTTTCTTCATGAAAAAATTTGTGATGAAAAATACTTATTTCACAGAAATAAATATAAAATTTAAGTTATCTGTTTATTTGTAAAATTCAATACATTTTAATTGTGATGCAGTTAGTGCTTGAAGTGAAAAATGTAATAGAAAGTAAGAAGAAGAAGTGGGTTACTTCAATTTTAACTAACGGTGTATGAATTTGTATAATTTATTTCAGAAATTGTTGTTCATCATAAAAAGGAATTTGTCAATAAACAAAATGAATGGAAAAATATATTTGTCTTGAAATAAATCTGCAGAAATTATTTACTTATTTAAACAAGTCTTATGCTAAATTAAACGACTTTAAGAATTTCAATGATATAAATTAATTAGAAAACAAATCTAGTTCCAGTCGTTAACGAAAAACAAATACTCGTTTGTATAGAAAAATCGTAGATGCATTTCTTAAGAATTACAAGAAAACGTTTCCTGGACTGACTAAAGAAATGGAAAAATAAGATAACATTAAACGTTCACCTGCAACTATTCAGAATATTTACTAGACACATATTTAACAGGTTTTAAATTAAAGAAGAAGCCATTACTTTAGGAAAAGAACATCAAATAAAAGATATAAGTGTTTTTCTATCCATTGCTGGATGAAGATTTCTCACCAAAAATTTCCACTTCGAGTGAACCAACTAATGCTTTTCTTTTCCACTTCATTCCGACAAATTTTCTTATACCTATGCTACATTTATCCATGGGTCTCTTCATATGCCTTTTTATATATCTAATTTTTCAATCAATATTTTTTCTTGTTCATCAGCAGTCTTCTTTTACTATATAACCGGTCTCTTTCCATTTTAAATTATATATATATATATATATATATATATATATATATATATATATATATATATCATAATCTTTATTGAATGTGTATTAATTAACTTTTATTAGATGTCAAACTTATAATAATGTTGTAAAAATTATTGAAAAATAAATATGTTAAGAATAATATAATACATAATCATTTATTTATATTTTCGATCAATTCTTATAAATATTCATGACTGTTAAGAAAAAAACTATGAGTCGTATCAAAACATTCGTTAGCAGCTATACGGAATTCTTAAAATTAATTACAAAATCACATTGTGAGACTTGTAACATATATTATATTCTGGTTAAAACTCATTAGTCTTGATTAAGGCGATAATACGCTGTTAGAAAATAATTTATACGGGTAATCGGTGACTACCTAAACAAATATGAAAATTGTGAGATAAATAGTCTAGATAAGTTGACAGAATGTGTGTTCATCAAGAGGTAGAACCTAAAAAGGTCACTCGGGGAAAAAATAGTGTATGTGGATTTGGTGAAAACGATTAAGCTGTTAAACAGCAAATGTTGACAGTGAATATTTTTTAATCTTAATACTATGGATTTTTTTAAATAAATGATTTTTTTAAAAAATACAAACTACTTTTAGTAATTGTTATTTATTTAATGATTCTTTTGTGATTAATTATATATATATATATATATATATATATATATAATTTCCAAAATATCGAATATAATTTCAATACAATATTTACACACAAACACAATATGTAAACATAAGATTCTAGTCACACAGCCGATGGGTCATTAATCATCAGCATGATTATCTAGAAAGAGGTGCGAACAATGTTAGTGAAAAGCCTGTACGACAGAGTGTCACGCATTTGCAACTGTTTACAAGCCTGAAAATGTTTATAGAATAAAACGGGCGACGCGTGTAGGGCCAACTAAAGGGGGTGGTGTTGCCTAGCTGACGGACTGTTGAACCGGCGTTATATGTACACGTGGTGTTTGACTTTTACCTCCACGGCCGCCAATCAATTCCGCTTCGACAAACAAACAACTTTCAATCATTTGCCCTGTTTGAGGAGATCGTTGTTATTGTTCACAATCAATGCTAAACAATACAGAAACAATGTTATAAATTTTATATATTGTTTTGTTGTGCAGTTTATTGGAAACTCGAAAATTGTTATTTTTTGATATTAGTATTATAAGAAGGTCGATTTACACTTTTGGTAATATAAGGTTGCTACATTTCACAGGTATACACAAACAAACATATACAACTAAGACAAACATTTCTTGTTATGTGATTTGAAACTTTTCAGAATTCATTTTAAAGTGAACACAAACTTACGAGGACGATTTTTTTCTTATGATTTCGAAAATTCTATACAAAACTTTTTTATAACAACAGTACTTTCTTATAAAATTGTAATATATATATATATATATATATATATATATAAATATATATATATATATATATATATAAATATGTAATTAAATTAAAATTACCGAACATTTTTCATATTTTCTAAATTCATACATTATAACCCATATTTCATATAAAAAATTATAATAATGATATGAATTATAAAAATATACTCGTATACTAAAATATTAATTTTCCTTTAATATGAATAATTAAAACTATTTAAAATTTGCTCACTATATATAGTAATTATTATAACTGAATAAACACACAAAGATTCATCAAGAATAAAATTCAGAAATGGACGTGTTCACCTTGAAGTTATATATATATATATATGAATTAAAATACTATATAATAAAAAGTGTATAATAAATAGAGATATTTTAAAATTGGTAACAAATATAGTTCTGATCTATTATAACTAGAGAAATTAATATATTTTTTTATTTGAAATTAAATTATACACAAATACAACTGATATCTAGGCAAAACAATTATATCTTGTGCATATAAAAAACATGGATTTGGTCAAGTTAACTTCGTTTTATTGCTTATGCGAATTGTAAAAGTTGTTAGATAGTATGATGAACTTTTATTCAAACTGAAAACTTTGAATATAAATCAAAATAATTTATTTTTAAATTATGTGTATATCGATAAATTTATTACAAATATTATTATAACGAAATCGAATTATGAATAAATTTAATAACAATTTCTTAAATATATAAAAACATATAAAAAATAACACGTTTACAAATATATATTGAATAAAATATATAAATATATACTTTACCAAATATAAATCCTTTTTCACATCTTTCATAAATCAATACAATTAAATCATTTCAACATGTGCGTATGGATTTCCATCGCTTTTACGTACGAATGTATAAGAAATATTTTGCATCGATTTATTGTTAACAATACAAAAGCTTATTAACGTTAATATGTAGTTGGAAGAGAAGTAAAGTAAATTTGACGTCGAGAGAAACGAGCAATTCCTCGAGGTATTAACTAAATTGTTGATTTTATCGGAGTCGAATAAGATATTTCAACAAAAAGTTAATGCGATATTGATTTATTTACGTGACTCAAAGAAGGTATCGAATCACATTAGTTTGTTTAAGTCAATAAAGCACTCGGTGTACTGAAGATGTTTGATGAAGATTTTTATACGATTTTATTTGCACGAAAATGTTTTTTTTTCTCCAGATCAATGATTAATATTAATGGTTATATTTCGTTTATAACGGCTTCGAGTAATATGTGCTTATAGTTTCAATCTAATAATATTTACATACAATATTCAATATATTTATTTAATATTATTTATTTAATATCAATTAATTATATTATTTAATATCACTTAATTTTTACTTTCATTTATACAGACAATTTTTTACTGTATTTCAAGTCTGATTTTTTAATATATTTTATATTTGCTAAGAAAATATTTTAATAAAAAAAATAGTAAAATTAGTTTTCTCAGTATAAATTCAATTATATATATATATATATATATATCATTAGCCTCTTTCTATCCACTACTGGAAAAAGGTCTTTCATAAAATTTTCCATTTCAACCAATCCAATACCTTTCTCTTTCACATCATTCTAATTATCCACATAAATAAGACCATACAGTAAAAATTAATAATTAGTCTGACTTATAAATAATTTACAAATAAATAGAATTGAAAAAATAGATTTCAACTAAAACAAATTACATTTAAGCATGATTTATTAAATAATACTCTAATATAATAAAAAAAAAACCCTCTCAAAACGAAAAAAAATAACCAAATCTAATTGAATGCCCACGTTAGTATTTTTGAATAAATAATAACTTGACGTTTAGGACATTTTAGAGTCTAAATGAAAATCTAAATAATTTATTATGATACTCTATTCATCACAGGCAAATGCTTTCAAGAGAGAAATTAAATGAGATCGCTGAATCTTATTTATTATTAATACTTGAGCTAAAATATTCCTTTTTTAATATCTGTATATTTCAATTTTTAAACACTTGTTTCTATTTATATGAGGATTTGGACTAAATCTAAAATATGATTTCTCAAATATTTTGAATTTATTAATAAGCTGTATTATATATGCATACAGAAATCCTTCTTTAATATACAATATTTAAAATTTCTTACGATTATTACAATATACATAATAAGATTTTCATACACATAAACGTGTACTAATCTATCTACCTATATATATGTGAAGTTCCCCATATTTTAAACATATCCTCGGGGGTTCAGCCAACGATCCATCCACCGTCTATCCTTCTAGTTGTATATATATCTAGACTATCCATGCACATTCTCACAGTCTGTCAGCAGCATCATTCATGTTGTGATTAACACATCCACTAATACGATACTAAACGACGCGGCATTTGCTAGTCAATAAGATCAAAAGCATTAATATTAGAATGTCCCCGAGCTAGAGGTGTATTCCCTCAATACCATACATGTCATACATTTCACTAACCACCATTAAAGGGGCGAACAATTTGAAAAATTCGGTAAAAATATCGAAATGAAATTTAGCTAACATTTCATATCAATATTAGTTAAAACTTTTTTAATGAAAACATTGATATGGTCGTTAATTATGACGTCTTAATTATTTTTTTAAATAAAAATGAATCAGCTATTTACGAAAATATTAAAATTGATTAAAGACAAGACTATTTTTTCATACATACATCCATATATATATAATTTCAAAGTTGAAACCTAATAATTTTTTCACTATTAGAATATAAAAATATATGAGAAAAAAATTGTATTTTTTACCTCTCTGTATATAACTTTTAACTTTTCCTTTTCAGAATCAACTTAAAATGTTATGCTATTTAAATATTTCAGCTTAAAACTACCCATTGTTAACATGAAATTTTTGAACAATTGTCACAATATAACTTTAAATTAAATTAACAATAAGCCGTCAGAATACATACGTGGTTTTATGCTTGATAAAATAGAGTAACTTCATATTAAATTTATTCTAGTCTCGACCAAATGTAAATACAATGAAATTACAGTTGTATGTATTCTATATTTAAAAATATATACGTCGAGTTATTCTTTTCAAGTTGAAATTTTGCATATAAAAAAAATAGTTAAAAATTCATATCAGCAGGCTTTTAATAAACGCTGAAGCTACATCATTGATAAAAGTATTTATCCCTTTTAATTAGATTTTAGTCATCACTACAGCATAAAGGTTTACAAATGATCTAGACACACTGGACCCTTTATTAAATAAAAGTAATCATCCATCCGACATATTTCCTCTTTGCACAAAAACGAAACCAGAGTGTTTGCCCGGAGCTACACATTATCATAGAAAACCTTTACAGGTAAATAAATTATGATCAGGCGAATAAATAACCACACAATCCTTTTTTTATACGGTACACATATATGAACACAACAAACAATAAGCTTAAATATTTTAAATTATTGGGTTCGTTCGCAATTATTTATAAGCCCGCTAGCAAAAAGTCTTAAAATATGTAGAGTAACGAAGGTAATAGTTATGTATAAGTAGGTTATTAAAAGCATTTAATGACTACTTAATTATATTCATATTCGAATTGGAAATGTTAAAGGAAATGAATATAGAGTTGTTTTTTCTTAATCTGATAATATCTTAATTAAATTAATTTTATTATTTTAATATCAAATTTTTATTTATTTATATATATATATATATATATATATATATATATATGTATATTCATTTCAGATTTTCAATTAATGGAAGTTTAAGAAAAAATTCAACAAGTTATTAAACTTTTAAAATTAGCAGTAAAAGTTAAGACTTTGTCATTAATTACTTTCACAATTTTTATTGCTTTCGAATGCAATTAATTTTTATTATTGGTTTCTTCTATGTATAAATGTATATTTTGTATGTATACGTATATGTATATATATATATATATATATATATATATATATATATATATATATATATAAGAAACCACATAAAATTCATTAGTCTGTAGCAATGTCATGTTAAGCATCTGTAAATATCCTCTCGAACAAACTTCAGAGAAAACAGCAACTTTTACAAAGACAGAGAATCTGTTAATTGAAAAAGTAGAACCAAAAGAAAATGTGTTTTTTCGTTTCTTTTTGTCAATTTGTACGTTCAAAACTCATCAGAATCCGAATGTTGAGTTAAGAGGATATTTTGGTGTATAACGAGAGGCGGAGACGTGATTTTTTTATATTTCCTGTTTAGTTGTATATATATATATATATATATATATATATATATATATATATATATATATATATATATAAGTACGGTTCTGACGCTTGATGTATTACGCGTAGAAAAAAATATTTTTTTTACAAAATACATCCTGCAACCGAAACACGACAAATTTAATTTCAAGCTTAATTGTTTATGTGGTCGCATGGTTGTATTTTTTATTTGTTCCGAGAATTTATTTACAGCGAACTGATGTATACTGGTGATGATATAGTAACATTACATTATTTTAAATACTCATTAATTGAAAATTTAATTAATATCCAGTTTCAATAAACTATAATTTCATAAATGTTTTTATTAGCAACTGTAAAAAATTAAATTAATATATGTTTACAATAATTACATTAAAATTATAATATTATAAATTCAATATCGTTAAACGTTAGTTTTTACACTTTTTTAAAATATTATGGAATTGGAGTAATTGTATTAAAATGGAATTATAAAATTACAATACAAGTTCATTCTTTTACAGTATTTTTTAAAAATTAACTTTATAGAAAATATCAATTAGTTTTTAATATTTTATGTAATAATGAAAAAGAAATGAATTAATTTTAATGTATATATATATATATATATATATATATATATATATAAATGTATGTATGTGTGTGTGTGGATGTGGATGTGCATATGTGTATCCTATTATAATTTTTTACAATTGCCAAAATACGAATCATTTAAATTTATATATTTACAATTTAAACATTCAAGTACAGCTTTCCATATCGACATAAATAAGCTTTAGTATTTATTGTTTAACGTATAACTTTATTTATTGTTACCACACGTTATAAACGAAACAATCAATTCTATATAATAGAAAAGATCAGTCACACAAAATCCTTGAACATACTAAATAGGGATTTTCGGTTTATTCTTGTATCGTGAATCAAGTTAACAAAAGCAACAAGGGAATTCTTGTACGGTTATATATATATTTATATATATATATATATATATATATATATATATATATATATATATATATATATATATATATATATAGCACCCTGGATTGTATTTACAATATGAAATAGATAGACAGAAAGTAGACAGATAGACAGCAGCAATAACGTTGCTTTGAGATTTGAGTATTTGTGTAAATCGCACACACCAATATTATCGAATTGTGCACGGGGGAACGGGGTACAAACAAATGGGTTCTTCGATGAGGTGAGGGTGATTTCTGATTGAGGTGGATGTACAGGGAATGTAACGTTCAGTGTTGGATTTGGTGTATTAGTGTGCTTATTCAAGCATTGTGATTATTTTAATGGTATTATTTTTCACTTCTTTTCTTTTTTGTTGAAGACATATCGTTATGGTGTGAAAATTCGACAGAGGGAATTCGATAGTTTAAACGAAGACTTACAAGTGACTAGTGAAAATATATCTTCGTTTGTGAACGTTATATTAAGTTTATAGCTTCGAATTTTAAATGTATTTGTAGTTTTATCTACACTTTGAGAATTTACTAACCAATCGAATATTTTATTGAAATGTTGTTAACTTTGTTTACTAGAACATAAATATTTATACTAATTTTGACATTTGAAACAACTGTATGTAAATGGAGTAATTAATAGTTACTATATGTTAATAAATAATAACAAATATTTATTTCGAATTTTGTCAATACTAGAGAGAAATTTTTTGTAACGTTGTACATTTACTAATTTTTATGTTTATCTTTTTGAAATTTATATATATTAATTAGGAAAAAAATAAATAATTTGAAAATGTTATAGAAAGTTTTTATGTAATAAAATCATATTACACATTTAACATTTAGTAAAAATTTTAATAAGTACCTTATGCAATATATAACTTCTTTGATTGGATCAAATAAGAAAATTATTCATCATAAAATTAAAACAGTCAAATCTACAAAATTAATGAGTTTTTAACAATCGAATAGTTGATCAAATTAAAAATTGAGATAATTTTTAAAAATTATTTAATAAAAATGAAATTAATAAAAAAAAGATTTTGTATTTATAATAAAATGAATTTTTATAATGTGTAGCTTTGATTCAAAATAAAATTATACTACAGTTTTAAATCAAACCTTATTTGTAAACACTGTTATAAATAATTGAAGAATTGGAAAAATCTGTATAGTAAATATTTTGGAACAGAAACTATTTTACAAAAAAAAATAATCCAAAATACGTTCAAATATTTCCCTTCATAACATGATTTTATTAAACCTTATTCTCTCAAATACTTACACATACACATCATACAAACATACATACAAACATACACACACACATTTGTATGTATTCGACCATTAAGTGATTAAAAATCTTAAATGCGATGAACTACAATAAATATATTTTAGTTGAACAAGATATGTATTAAATGTAGAATATTTTGTTGTATTTCGGTATACAAAGATTACAGATTAAGTTAATACCAAAAGATATAATATTCTATATCAAAATATTTTTTTAAAAAAATATTAACGGACGTACAAAACAAAAAGTGAATCCTTTTAAATTCGCTAATATCTACTAAATATTATTATAAGATTAGGACGAGTAGATAATACAGTGACTGATAAAATGCGTACGGTCTTAAACCAACCCTGTATCGTGTAATGCGACGTCAACCAAACCGACCCCCTTACACAACCGTGCCATTATTGTGGAATCCCTTTGTGCAGCCTCGTGCCGTGGGTTTATTTTGGTCCAGTACACACGATGAGTCAGATTGGTGACATGGGAGGTTTAACCTAGGTTGAGTGTGTCCGTTCTCGAACGACTAACGCCTTCTCTTACTCACTCACACTAGACTGTGTACCACTTACACACCATTCGAAATCACCTACAAATATATATGAAGTATACGAGTACATCAAGTAGCTTTAAGCTCTATGCATACATCACCTGTAAACAAAGGGACAATTTTCTTTCTTTTCCTTTTTTTCTGATATATTTTATTAAATGATAACGCATTGTGTGTTCATTGATCACTAATATTGTTAAATTCCTTGCATTGCATTTCGTTCCATTCTTCTCAATCGACAAATATATATATATATATATATATATATATATATATATATATATATGTGTGTGTGTGTGTGTGTGTGTGTGTGTGTGTGTGTGTGTGTGTGTGTGTATGTGTGTACACACACACACCGTGTACATACACGGTTTGTTTTTTTATCGTCAAATGCCATCTATATGATAATTGTGACACAAATACGTCGTGATTCTTGGCCCTTCAATATCATGTAGTTTGGAATTTGAATAATTTGAATTGGCGAATATGTTGCAGTGTTTTTTTGATCCTTTATTGAACAGGGATGTCATTGTACGTTTTATTATAGTGATTTAGTGGTGTAACTTTTCATTTGGCCGACAGTTAAGCGTATTACAGGGTAAAGTTAATACTGGATCATTGTTTATCGAATACAAAAGCAGTTTTTTTTGTTGATGTTTTAAATAAAACCTACATTGACTTGAGTTCGTAACACAAACCTACAATAAACAGACAATGATAATATATTATTTGTTTATATAAAAAATAATTGATTAGTAGAATATTTATAATTTTATAAATGATTTTAAACAACTAACATATATAAAAATGTAAATTTTCTTTAAAAATTAATTATACATACAGACATATAACTTATTTTCGAATATTTATTAAATCAAACTATTTTATTTAAATACTATATCCTATAAAGAAAATTACTAGATAATAAAAAAATCTTGTTTCATAAAAATGTCTGTATACCTCCCTCGATTTATACTTATTTTTAGTTAATATTAAAAAAATCTCATCTCTATTACTTATAAATTTATGTACTGTTTTCAAGTTCGGCAATATGAACTTGTTTTTCAATAAACTTCTTTTTCCGTAAAACTAATACTAAACTTTCAAAGAATAATTTATCTCGTTGCTTGGTAAGCCACTCATGCGTATCTATTTGACTTCATCGTCGGAGTAAAAATTCCTTATCCTACGTTGCAATGTGTTAGTGTAAAATTTAGCAATTTGCCTGCTAGTAAGTTTTATAGCTTTTATCTGATATGAAAGGGGAACTTTCTACACCTAATAGAACTTCCATTTAAGAAAATAAACGCTTGTGGAAGCACTTATGCATTGCTACTTACACCTCGTAGTCATATTGCAAGTTCTTTATGTTTCTCTACAGTTTATTGTTGTAAATTATTTTCAGTTATATATATATATATATATATATATATATATATATATATATATATATATATATATTCTAGATGTAATAAAGAAATAATTATACTCTTGCTTATTTTACGATTGAATAAAATATACTTAATGATCCCCTCGACTGACATTGAAAATTTAATTTCAACTACTTGATTGATCATTCATTTGAAAATGGATATATTAATAGTCAAGTAAAATAACAAGCAATCAAATCGTTTTTTGTAAAATTTTATTTATAAAAAACGTTGTATACTTATTTCAAAGAGTCTAAACAATGAAGCAAATTTATGTTCGTTTTTTCCCCGTTTCAAATAATCCAATTATAGCTGCTTGTTAAACAACCATGGATGTAGGTTTTACAAAGAGATATGAAAGAAAATTTAAATTATACTTGTTAAAGTGGAATTAGGTCAACAAAACAAGTGGTTATTTACACTTAAAAATGTGTAAATATATGTATAAAATATTGATTTTGGGACCTTTTTTTACATATATTTCATTCGTATGAAATAAATGGATAATAACAAATGGAAAAGTAAATTGGAATTTGAATATTTATTGTTATACAATATACGTATAAGTGTTTTTTATATAAAAGAAATTTATTCATATACATATATTCGAGGACTTTGTTAAATCGTCATGGTATTGATTTAATTAAAATAGTAGTTATTTAATAGATAATAGTAACCTATACATCCTTTCAAAAAAAAATTTTGAAATAATTCAAAAAAGTTCAATTGGAATAAGGTTAGATAGCTAAAGTAATGATTATTTTTGGATAATCATATAATAACCAAAGATATATTATATGGCATTTGTGTTATGACTATTGTACTAACCACACTTAACAGTGTTTCCTACACCCAGTTTCTCTTCGCTTTACTTTAAACGATATTTAAGCATGTTTAAATATACATGCTACTCTATTGTCTCATTAATAAAAACCAAACCTCCAGCATCACATACATTCCCAAACTATAAAATCCCCCCACAACCATGCTATATAGTAGATTTTCTTACTTAAATTTTTTATTAGGCTTTCAGCATATATTAACGCATTCATCACTCACGAAAATATTGATCACAAATATGATATGCTTTCAATATTCAAAATCTAAATTTTTATAAATTTCATACGATTTTTGTGATTTTCTTATACCAAAATGTTTTTTCTGTGTTTTAATTCTTGTATATTAAATTAAGTTACTAAAAATTCACCTTAATTTCTGAACTTACAACTTTTCCTATGATCAATTCCAAATGATTAGTTAGTTTTGATACTCTTATTCTTAGATTTTATTTTGTTCTCCTTAATATTTTTTTTAAGTTTTGGTCGTAAACATCGAGATTTATTTTCTATTTTAATATACATTTTAAATTTTCCTTTTTATTATATTCTTTTAAATTTCTGTTAGTACTTCCCCCCTCCCTCACAAAAATATGTATCAACAACACGATGTTACTATGTTTAATCATGCAAAATTAATAACCGAAAAAATGTAGATAATTAAAAAAAATATTAAAAATTAAATTTCGAAAATTTTCCATTTATTCCAAAATAAAGGGAAAACTCTCTCATATTATTTGACTTTTTTAACTGAAATTTTAAATAGTAACAACATCTGTATTTCTATCTATCATATTTCAATTACTGTTCAGTATCAATCAATATTAATAAACGTGTAGCATGAATTTTTTGTCACTGTAAATATAAATTTGAAATATGCAGTAAAAATCGTCAATGTAAACTTTTTAGTTGTACACAACTTGAATATTTTATTAATTATAATAATGAAAATTCGCATTTCAACGACAGATAATCATTTCCATTTCAATTAAAATTCAGCCCAAACACGGGTCTTTTTTTCGTATTTTACGGTAATGTCGGTTTTAATTAAAATTACCGATGCATACGTTATGCATGCAGGACATTAGTGAGTCGGAAACCGAAATTATTGCATTGTAATTGCGGACGTGCGTGGAGTGCTGCATCATTATGTCTCAATTAAAATTAATTTGAACGTGTGTAAAAATAAACGAGAGTATCAAAATACGAACTTTATAGATTATGATAATTAAATAGTTCATTAAAATTATTTTAACACGTTCGAACGTGCTCGTTAATCACACAAACGGAGACTATACACAACTAGCAAGTGGATATGTGTATGTAACGTGTGTGGAATCCATTTGTCATATAAATCATTTCATATGACAACTATAATTTTCTACTATATGATTGATTCTACTGGAAGTATATGATTTCGGCTGCCTTTAAAGATAAGATTGTGAACAATATTAACATAATTATACAAACGTACACGTACACGTGTTTAAAACATGTTCTACACATCGAAAATACTATATATGGTGTACCTTAATGGTACTTTTACATCATATTTAAGCCTGAATAAAATTATTTTCGATACAAAAACTGTTTGACACAATTATTAATAAAAATAAGCAATAACAAGTAAATTATTTTTGTAAAAAAATTAATAAACAGAAATAGATAAAGTATTACTAATAGATTTTTCAAAAATTCACAACTATATATACATAAATGTATATATATATATATATATATATATATATATATATATATATATATATGAAAAATTAAAATATTTACTAAATATATAAAATCTGAAGCTTGATTCCATACTTGGATAAATAAAAAAACATATTACATTAAAAACATTTATAAAAATTGCGGATTTTTTTGAAGTGAAACTTCTTTAGCGGCGTTGGGGTAAAATTTTTACTTGACGCGGAAACTACGTATATCTATATTACGGAACTTGCTCACATTTTTTAGTGCTTCATTTGAATTTGCGTAAATGCTTAGACGATAGAGTGAGAAAAAGTAGTAGATAGAGAGAGAAAAAGCCCATCACGCATGCGCACTCTTTTGACATTTGATTAGATAGGAACAGCTATTCTAATGCAGGTAGCACGTCTTTTTACTATTTGAATGATTTCATTATTCTGTTTAGTAATTTTTATATACAATTAGTTGTTGTTAATTGTGCTTAAATAAGAGTGTTATTCAGTGCGATAAAATTGATATTTTTAGTAAGTATATTAATTCGAATGAAACACAGATTCAATTAAATCACTTAAAACGGTAACTCAGGCATATTTTATAATAACCCCGAGAGTCCTAATAATAAAAATAGACACCAAAAATGTTTTTAACAAAAAGGCCACATATTCTAGCTACTTCATTTTTCCAGTCACAGGAATTTCCTCGATTAGAATCTATAAGAATTTGTCTTTTACCACTACTGCCTAAAACACTTAATTAATTGAATAGAATAGAATCTATAAAATACCGTCTGATATTTGTCAAAAATTGATTTATATAGAGCAACTAATATAATTAATATAGTGTTTAATATATTCATATATGAGGATCGTTTGATAAGTATGGTAAACAAGAAAAACTAAATTGAAAAATTTAATTAAATTAATTAATTAAATTGAACAATAAATAAATTTACCATACTTATCAAACAACCCTCATATATACATTAAAAAAATTGAACTTCTCTTTGATAATGCAAATTATGTGTTTGTAAATCCTCTACTTTTTTAATCATTTAATTTTTGATAATCACCTATATGTAAACTCCTAACTCTATATTGGATAATCTCAAATAGCTTTCCTATTAAAATGAGAATATGAAATTTTTTCTCAGTTTATAACATTTATGATCTTAAATATAAGATTACGATAGAATTAAACAAATTAATATTAATTATTGAAAAAATCGTATTTAAATACAAAAATGTAAATTTCATTTCTATATTAAAAAGAAACTATACACATATTTCTTTCTACGCGACCCTATACACATATTTCTTTTTAATAAAATTCAAATTTTTGCATGACATTTGGATGACTATATATTTCAAATGCAGTGTTATAAGATTTAAAATATCTACAGATATTTGTTACTCTAATAGTATATACATTCGAATTTAATCGTGAAAACATCATACAAACATATTTACTGCACATACAAATAAAATATTATGTAAGTTAGTTACGTTAACAATTTATCATTTCTTAAAATGTATCGACAAATCAACATAAAGGTCATCATTTTATGTTGTGATTTCAAAGCAAGTGCACAATAAATGTGAATATTTTTCGTGCTATGTTTTCTTTTATTTATTTATTTCATATATGCATATATATATATATATATATATATATATATATATATATATATATGTATATATATATATATGTATGTATGTATTTTTATTCTATGTTTATGTGTGTGTATGTATTCATGTGAACATATATAGATGTATATTAAATGTGTTTGTATATGAAATAAAACACTTGTAAAATATTAGTATATTAAAATATATTTATATATGTAATTTTACAATTAAAGTTTTTAATTCGTATTAATTGTAAATTAAATTTAAAATTATATGGTTATTGTACTATTTTTAAACATCTTAAAAATTCGTCGGTGTTCACGATATGTTTCATTAATGTTCGTGTTTTATTGTTTTAGTAATCCAGAGATTTAATAATATCTTTATTTAAAATATGATTTTAAAAAAACATTCCTATAAATTGATTGAAATTCATTTATTGTAAACTGTATAGTCTTGGAAATAATATAGATATGATAATATTAATAATTTGATGTCTTAATTCAAATAGAACTATTGTACTCTAGATTAAAATGTTTTTTTTTTTTTATAAAAGATTTATTTATAACAAACTGATCGATGTTAATAGGTTATATCTAAGGATTTTTCTCTACACGCTCACACACACACACACATTCAATAAACATACATACGTACATATGTATATAAATTATATGTATGTGTGTGCACGCATACGTATACTCTAATTATTAATATAAATTTTATATAATAACATTTAAATTAATTCGAAGACAAAAACAAGTACACTAACTTTAGCTTGAATTCAAATAATTCATAATCAAAAATTGTCTTTTATAAATAGTAAATTGAATGTAGAAATGAATTATGATTGCACATAGACACATACAGTTAGTTGAAAATATAACTATGTATTTTTTTAATACATACGGATTTATCACGAAAACAACTATAAATTGAACTGATAATTATTTTCAATTGTGCATATTATCTACTTGTTTTACTTGAATATGTCACAATGAAATAAGAAATTGAAAATATATTTGAAATTAATGAATATATAGATGAAAACTTCCTGTCTTTTGCAAATTAAAATATGGATTTTTTAATTATTTTTATATTATATAAAAGAAGCAATAAAATAAATTCGAACATACCTTTTTAGTAACAAGTTTTTTCATTTTATTTCCAGTTTTCGAAAATGAAATGTGAGGTTATACTAATTGTCAATTTTAAGAACCTCACTAAGTATTTTTGTCACTTAAATATGAAAGTTTTTTTTATGTTTAGAAATAAATACGTAATATAAAACAACAAAACTACCAAAAAAATGTACAAATTTAAAAATATCATTGCGAAGCTCCAATCCTTCTTATTATCCCACCTTTAGTTAAAACATACATACGTACATATGCATACAAATACATAAGAACACAACATTTCCTAGTAAGAAATCTTAGATATTCAAATTAAATTTCTTGTAAAATTATCGAATATTTATTTTATAATATTCGTATGTGATTTCCAAAATGGCTGAAAATTAATAACTTGGGTCGTTTAAGAACTTGTCAACAGAGACTGTGAACATAGATTTCAAATTTATTTTTCTTGGGTTGGTATTAACCCAAAATCGTAAGTGGTTTTTCAAATTTGAATTCAGTTTGATTTCGTCTTTCGTAGAGTGTAGTGTAGTGTTACTATGTTTTGTGATTTCAACTGACGGTGGGATACTAAGGAGGATCGGAACTTCGGTAAGTTTTTTTTTAAATTTGTACATATTTTTGATAGTTTTGTTGTTTTATATTACGTATTTATTTCTAAACATAAAAGAAAACTTTCATATTTAAGTGACAAAAATACTTAGTGGGGTTCTTAAAATTGACAATTAGTATAACCTTACATTTCATTTTCGAAAACTGGTAGTAAAATGAAAAAAAACTTGTTACTAAAAATGTATGTTCGAATTTATTTATTGCTTCTTTTATATAATATAAAATTAATTTATAAAATCCATATTTTAACTTGCAAAAGGCAGGAAGTTTTCATCTGTATAGTCATTAATTTCGAATATATTTTCAATTTTTTATTTCATTGTAACATATTCAAGTAAAACAAGTAGATAATATACACAAATGAAAATAATTACCAGTTCAATTTATAGCTGTTTTCGTGATAAATCCTTATACGAGTATATTTTTATCCTTATCGTATATTAAAAAAATACGTAGTTATATTTTCAATTAATTGTATGTGGCTATGTACAATCATAATTCATTTCTACATTCAGTTTACTATTTAGGAAAGACAATTTTTGGTTATGAATTATTTGAATTTAAGCTAAAGTTAGTGTACTTGTTTTTGTCTTCGAATTAATTTAATTGTTATTAAATGAAATTGATATTAATAATTAGAGTATACGTATGCATGCACACACATACATATGCATATAATTGTATATACATATATTTTTTTGTAGATTTAATTTCTTTGGAAAATTATATTTTTTATCGATTCTGTTTTCGATTTCTTTGTCTTTTCTGCTAGTCTATTTCCAAGAACAATTTTGATTATTTCTAATTTTTTCACTTTTACTTCTGAATTTTCTTTCAATTGATTTATAAATTTGTATTTTTTAACACTTCTTTAATTTTCAATCTCATTCTATTTTTTTCATTTTTTAAATAAACTAACTTACTTTTTTCTCCAAATTTTAATAATTTTCTTATTATTTACATTCTTCTCTAGTAGTTTTCATTTAATTTTAATTTACACCATCCTCATTTGATATTAATAATTAGTGTAAGTGCGTGCATACGTACACACACACATTATATATATATATATATATATATATGTATATGTATATTTTTTTTTGTATATTTAATTTCGTTTAAAAGTAACGTTGTTTATTTTATTTACAGATTTCCTGTTCGTATCCAAATCCAATCGAGGGAGAATCTATCAAACAAAGAATGAAATAAGGCCAGATTATTTTATTTATTACAGTTAAAACTGTACACGCATCGCAAGTTCTTGTCCTCCAAAATATTTAGAATAAGTTTCATCAGATATCGTTTTATTTTTTCTTTATTAACTCATTTTTTTATTAAAACGACGTCATGATGCATATGTTTATGTATATATTTGTTATATATTTTTGTACACATTACGTTGATTCTCAATTAACGGTCTTCAATATATAAGATGTTATATTGATTGATTGTTGATTTTGTTATCAACGCACGGAGATTTCGGGGTGGATGAAGTGCTGTAAAGCGAAGTTGAAGCCCCGACTCCACCATTTTTCTACACATGATTTTCACGCGTTAGAACAGGCTGCATTCTAGCAGTGTTAGATTAGGGACGCATATATTAATCCGCTTCACGGGTTTTATATGTATGTTTCACCTTGTAGCAGGTGTAGATAGGTGGGATCTCTTCGGAGAGCGAACGATCTAGCTCTCCGAAGAAATTCTATAGCATATTTGTTTACTAATCAATTTTTTTATTTCATGATTTTCATGTTTTACTTCTACATATTTCGTCTTCGTCAACTTGGAGGAAACGTACTGCAGCTTCATCAGGGGCAATGGAACAAATAGTACCATTGTCCATAAAATCAAAACTATTCTATAATTGAGCTTGCATATTGAAGGTGCCAATACAAGTGATAACGAGTTTTGGAATCTTGTATGTAATGTTCGTTATAATAATAATTTTGATTTTAAAGTGTCCCTTTTTGAACTTGCGCTTGCATTGTGTACAGTTTTTTAATCGCGCGCTGTTAGTGAATAAAAGAAAAAACTCGAAGATTAGTTTGAAGAAAATGAATTATTTATACCCTTTCTTATGGATTTTTTTAATTTTATTGAATGTTTCAGATACCATGGTTGATTCAAGAAGAAAGATCTATTGAATTTGCAAATTCCAATTAATCACAATAAAACATTTTTGATTTTATAATTTTTATCAAATTTCAAATATTTTCAAAATTATTCATTTTTTTCAAAAACATAAAGGACTTAGTATATTTTAAAAAGCACTGTTTTTAATAATGATCATACGAGAGTTATTAAAAGAGAAATAATTGATGCAAACTTGTGTTCATAAAATTTACATCGCAGAGTGAAAGGAAGAACTTATAAAGAAGATTAGTTACAAGAAAAAATAATTATTTTAATTTTTCCAATTGAATTTTTTTAATTTTATTTTATGTTTCAGATACCATAAATGGTGGATAATCCAAGTAGGTGGTCCTGGATTGTATAATTTTGGAATTTATTATTAATTTTCGGATTAAATTCAATTTTTCTTTCGTAATTTATTATATTTTAATTTTTCAAATTTTTTTTAAAATTTTAAAAATTATTTTTTTGATTAATTCAATGAATCTTTCGTCTACATACCTTTTTTATATTTCTTGGTATGATCATCTTGGATAAAATATGTAAGAGTGGTAATGGGAATTAAAATGTATAATAGGGTATTTTCCAAATTCATTTAAATTTAACATTTTTTAATAATATATAGATCTAAATTTTTCACTATATTAATTTTATTTTGATAAATGCAAAATCATCTTATATTACTTTTTGAATTGGATAAAATTCCAATTCAAATATTACACACATACATACAACACACATTAAACTTACACATACACATACTAAGTCTTCAATAGTTTTACTAGTATAACTAGTAAAACTATTGAAGAAAATGGTAGATATCGAAAAATAAAACGTAATTTTATAATCTTCTATTTAAAAAGAATTATTTTCTGATGAGATGTGAAAATTTCGTTTTCGAAGTTTTCCGAGAATTAGCGAAGTACAAATTTTATGAAATAAATTAATGGTGTTCCGTACATTGTTAAGTAGAAGCAAGTTTGGGTGTCGATGAACGAAGAGAGTAGGTGGAGGAGAGCCCCCTGATGAAAAAACAAAAATCGGTTTGAAATTAGAGTAGAGAAGCAAGACATATAATATATCCACAATAATCAAGAGAATAGAAGAATTAATAGAGAAAAACATCTAGAACTAAAAAAGGCAGACAGTATCAAACGTTCCATAAATTCTAATAAAAGTTTCAAATGCAATCATAAATCTGAAAAAAAAGATTGAACTGAATAAGAAATTTACAAATTACAGAATCCTGATATCTTCACTCGATTTTTTAGAAAAAAGAAAAATACTAATTGAATGGAATGAAGCTACATTAGTTGTTTTTTTACAAAAATGGGACAAGGAAAACTTGAAAAACCATCGATCGATTAGTTTACTTCCAACGATGTATAAAATTTTTGAACAATCATTTCAAATCGATTACAAAATCAACTGAATTTTTCATATGCACCAGAACAAGCAGAATTTCGAAGTGTATTAGAATAGTAAGAGGGTTAAGATAATAAATAACATTATTTTCTCAGCAATTCCAAATAAACTTGAAGAAGCAATAGAAGAATTTGATAAAGAGTTAAAAAATATATCTTATGGCAAACCTCAACAAAACAACTTATTATGATCATACTTTTACTAATTTTCGATATTTTTTTATTTGTTACAGATATACGAAGACATTCCAAATTTTCTTTGTTATTCGATCAATAAAAAAATCGTCAAAGGAATCATTGTATGAAAATATTATCACAGCGTGATTAAAGCTCATTTTTAAAATAATTAGAAGATGCAAATTTCAATAAGAAATCATTGGAAAAATTCATAACGTTTTAATAATTAATTCTATTAATATAAATTTTGACTGTTTCAGGAAACATGGATATTCTCCCAATAAATTACAAAAACTCAAAAATAATTGTCAAAAGTTAACACATGAGAACAAGTAAAACAACTTTTGATTTCAAATAATATTTAATGGCTTAAAATGAAATAATAAAAATTATTTCTACAGATATACCTAATTAAGAAAAATCAGTTTACGAAAGAAGATAATTAGAATTTTGATGAAATAACTTTTTAATAATAAATATATATTAAAAGAAAAAACATAAAGAAAAAGAACAACTTTGAATGGCTGACAAAGGAAATTAAGTACTTTGTGGGTAATATTTTTTGATTTTCAGCTTAATGTATTTATTTTATTTCAGCTCTTAATATTTTCTTAATTTCAGAATAATAAAAATAAGAAGTAAGATAATTCACCTAATATTTTTTGAGTAATTATTAATTTTTAATTTTTTAAATCTTACTTGTTGCCTCATTTATTTCTTTGTCTGTTTTTTGATTTTTTTAATTTATTTTGATTTTTAGCTTAACTTATTTCATTTTCTTTTGATTTTTAGCACATTACTTTATTTGATTTACATGATATTGTTTTACTCTATTTTCTGCATATTATTTTATTTAAATTTTATGATATTTGATTTGATTTTTAGCATAATTTCTGATTTATGTTTTAATTTTGATTTCTATTTTAATTTTTTTCTTATCTTATTTTATTTTATTTTCAGCCTAATTAATTTTATTTTGATTTTTAGCTCATTGATTTATATGATATTATTTTACTTTATTTTCTGCATATTATTTTATTTAAACTGTAAGATTATATTTGATTTGATTTTTAGGAAAATTTCTTATTTTATCTTAATTTTTTTCTTATTTTATTTTGAGCCCAATTTATTTTATTTTAATTTTTACCTCATTGATTTATATAATATTATTTGATTTTCTGCATATTATTTTCTTTCAATTGTATATTACTTGATTTGATTTTCAGCATTATTTATTGTAATTTTCTATACATTGTTTTATTTTATTTTTAACATTATTTGCGATTTATATTTTCATGTTTTTTGTAATCTTTGATTTTCTTTTTTGATATTGTTTTTTAATGTTCTGTTTTATATATTTTGTCTTTCTTATATTCATATTCTCGTTTTTTAATATTTTTTCAATGTAATAATCTGTTTATATTCTATTTATATCTGTTTATATTTTATTTATCTGTTTATATTCTGTTTATTTCTGTTTATTTCTGTTTATATTTTATTTTTGTATGCCATTTACAGATTTTGTTAAATTTATGAATATGTGTATATAATTAAATATGAATAAAATTAAATGTCAAAGGATGTGAAGTAAAAAGAAACAAGTATGAAACAACAAAATTAAACTGATGAGATAAGATTTTCAAAATATAATTGAATAATGATGGACCAAATGAAAGCAAATTTTTACTATGGATAAAAAGTAACGAAAGGATTATATGAAATACAAAACTTTCTCTCTCTCTTTCATATATATATATATATATATATATATATATATATATATATATATATATGTATATGTTTTTATTATTTATAAATTGTTTGTTTCAGATTTTTTTAAATATTAGCACCATTAAGAACTTTTTAAAACTCTACTTGAATTTGGTTTATAGAAATACTAAGATAATATATAAATGAATATATGATTTATAATCAGATGAATATAAATTTATCAAGCAATATTCAGAATAAGTTTACTTCAAGGAATAAATATTAAAATTTGGACAAATAAGATAATTTTGGACTAAATACTTCTCAATGGAATAAATAATATATAAATTAAAAAATCCAGGTGATTGTAACTGGAATATTGGATTAAAATTATTGGGTGATAAGGAATATATTTTTTTTACTTAGCTAACTTATGATTTAGCTTTTTGTTTATTGCATTTACATACTTTTAGAATTAGTTTTGTTTTTAATTCAGTAATATTACTTATTTTTTTTAGGGCCTTCTACATATCTGCAACCTCAACGTGGTGTAGAAGTGGCAACGTACATGAAATATTTATAAAAACAATGAAGGAAATAAAACTAATCAGTAATTATAAATTGAACAATTTAATAAAATCTCGTCATTTGAAAGTACATTTCCTTTAAAAGAAATTACATATTTATTTATTACTTTTTAAATTCAAGATTCTATCCTTAACATTTAATATAAACATTTTATGTACGGCGAATGCAGACTTATTTACATATTTCTAGGTATATTATAAAGTTTGTTACACTAATATGCGTATTGAATTTATATTTTTGAGGTATCAAAGCCAAGCTGCAAAAGAAAATAACTGTCAAAAATACTGAACTCGAATTCCACAAAAAATAAGAATCTAAGGTTTTTGTAATGTACATTTTTTAATTTGTATGAATATAAAATAATAAAAAAATAATTGAAATTAGCTGTATAGTGTCATTTGATATATAATTTAATTAATTTATTATAAAATGTAAAAAAGCTTATTATTTTATAATAAACTGATCTTTTTGAAATGATTTTTTTAGTTTTTTTATACATCTATTCTAGTTTTCTCGTACTTAATCATAAACACCAAATTTTATGATTCATATATTCCACTGGAAAAGCTCTGAAATTAATTCATTTCCATTATTTGTTTTGATACAGTGTCAAATTCACTTCATCAAAAATCAAGTCAATAAATACCCACAATATTTAATAAAAATGTTTGATAATTGCTGATTATTTACTTTATTTGCGAATATGCATTTCGTCAGCCAGTCGTTATTGTTAGAAAACTGCGTTATAAAATCTAGATTTTATAATAAATCTATGTCGATGACGGTATATCCATTAAAAGAGAAACATAAATGATTATTGAACAATTTTATGAAAAATTGTGATGTTGTATCCAATTGTATCTTCGCATACTATTACTAGAGCCCGAAAGATCATCGAGACGCATTTTTCCGCATACGATGTGTTAATATGAAATAATTGTAAAAATTCAATTTATTTAAAACATTGATCATTTTCTACTTAAATTTTTATCCCGTGTATTTGCCGCTTCTCTGCCTACTACATTTCTTCATTTTGTTACTTGCTTTATTCTGAAGAATTTGGTCATCTACGAGTTTTAGGCATACGCTTGTCCGTGTACCTTTTGATTACTTTATTGAAAAGAAGTTTCACTTCTGGCATGTGTATATGAATACACATACCTTTTTTAATTTTAATATCAGATTAGAGTACTTTCATTACTCTACATTATTCTCTATCTCAAACCTGTTGATTTAATTATTTTATATTCATATAGAATCTTTTAAACACATATAATTCTTAACAAATGTTACATTTGTTCAGTTAATATTTTTATACCTATTAACAAATTCTAATAACAAATAAATAAAATTTAATCTTCAAACAAAAGATAATATTTTATAATAGAAGAATAAACTTTGTAGTATATATAGTATTTGTAGAAAAATAATCACATTTTATGTTTGATTACGAATTCTAAATTGAATACTCGGTGCTTATTTCATATACAATAATGAAACACGGTCGATGCAAACGTTCAACTGTAATTAAATCTGCTTGAAATAAATATTGTGATATGAATAATTCAAATATACTGCGTTTTAGGAATGCAATAATTATATTAAAGCCATTATATTTAACTGTTATGAATCTTTATATCAATATTTATAAAATATGTTTTATTAAATCAATAAAATTATTGAGAAACAATTTTATTTTACTGAAATTTTATAAAGTTTTTTTAATAAAAAATAATTATGTTGGGATTATATATGTATATATCTATTTATTAAAAAATAACATTATTATCAATAATACATTTAGTATTTATATATTCAAACAATTATTAATAAAGCGAAATCGTTCAGTTGCATAAAATTATATTATTAATATTTAAATAATTTATATATATATATATATATATATATAATTGTAGATAAATAAATTAATATATAGACCTGTATTAGCTAAGTATTATAAAATATTATTATACGAAATAAAAGCTTCATTTTATGACTATTTTTGATCACATGTTACACACGAGTCAATCATCGTTGCTCTCCAATAACTAAATTGATGAGAGTCTGTACAAAAATGGTATATTTTTTTAAATCCTCTACAAAACCGGATTTTGTCATTCTTAAATCCCTCACCATTGATTGTGCTATACGAACGGCGGGCGAGGTGCCAGGAAAACATAAATCTCATACAATCGGATACAGATAAAATATATATGCTTGGATTTCTCAGTTGAAAACGATTTTTATTCGAATTGATTTCATTAAAATCAAGATGTGAATAATACTGTAATGGATATAATCAATTAATAAATTTTTATATATTAATTATTTATTTAATAATAAATTATGTTTTATATATGTGGTATAAATATGTAATATTTAAATGAATTATCACATTATCATAAGATATTATATTATAAAAATGTCTAATAATCAATTTTTTTCATTTTTTTTTATTTAGAAGCCGATATGCAACATTTCTTTAACTATGCCATCATCGTCAAATTTATGTAATTTTATAAAACAGCTCTCTGACGATGATGCCATAGGAATCGAAATGCGCATCAGCTTTTAAATAAATCAAGTGAATATTAGACATTTTGAAGATATTTAATAGTATTAGAATGATAGCTCATTTCCATTAACAAAATATTGGAAATCAGTTGAAATTTTCTCTAAATAGTTTTAGTATTTTTTTTTAAAAAAAAAACTTCAATACTAAATTTCCAAATGTCCATATTAATATTTTCTATATTTCAAAGAGAACAAAAATATAAAAAAAATCCAATTTTATAAAAACTGTTCATAAAACATTATCGTTTTCCATAAATGTATACGTTACAAAAATAAGCATTTTCAATTAAAATAAATAACGTTATTCAAAACCAACAAAGATAATGTATACAATTTCCATAAAAAAATAAATTTAGATCTTGTAAAGATACAAAAAAAATCACATTTAACTCTGTCCATTCACGTATTGGATCTATTGAATGGTACATCAGAATTTCGTGGACGACTCCGAGGGTAGTGGGGGTTTGTTGCTGAGAGGCAGCACAGTTCGAGGGTTGTATAATCCTTGCCGCAGTAACTGGATTGTAACGAGCAAGCGGACAAAATCAGTGGGCCTCAATCGATGCAGAGATGGGCTGTGTGTGTGTATATGTACAAGAACAAAATACTTTTATTCAATTGATTATTTTTATTAGCGTTTCTATGTATCTATACACCTATATATGTATACATACGTACATATATATATATATATATATATATATATATATATATATATATATATATATATGTGAATGTGTGTGTACGTATGTGTGTAAATACGTTTCTCTTTACTGACGCCTTTTCTCGTAATGAAATCGTAATAATATGGTAATTAACAAGAACGAAGGATTTACCTCTTTACGAGTACTAAATATAAATTATTCGTAGTCCTTTTCCCTTACTACACTTGTTTAATGTTGTAATGATTTTAATTAATACGATTTATAGATTTTTATTAATTCAATATGATACGTGAACTTATATAGACATTAATTTAAATTAGATTTTATTTTTTAAAAAATATATTTTTTTACAAATGAAATATTTGAATAAATAAAATGAAAATAAATTCAAGATAGTACGAATAAGTAAAGCAGGTAGAGGAGGTGTTCAGATGTTAAGATAATAAGCAAAAGACAGCAGTTTGATTAGGTAGAATATTATTATTGCCTGGATACGAGCATTACTCAAGATGGAAGAATTAACATAAAAATTTTAAATAGGATAAAAAATATTTAAACTTATTTTTAAATTAATAAATCTATTTTTAAGGAAAAGGAAATATAAATTAAGACGATGCAGCACATATATATATATATATATATATATATATATATATATATATATATATATATATATATATATATATATATATATAGGACAGCCCTGATGAGAATGAAGGATAATAAAGAATAACAAATACTAGTAAGCAAGTAAATGTAAATCTAAACCCTTCAGTTTCATTAAAATCACACAATATAATCTTACAAAATTACCTTAATTTCACTCTACGATTCTGAGAGATGACCATTGCATGATAAACACTTAGTCAGAATCATAATAATGGACCAAACGTTTTATATAACCGAAAAAACATAGAGAAGATGAGAAAGACAAAATAAGAAGAGACGTCGATAAAGATTATAGAGAAGAGACAATTAAAGTAATTTGGTCATGTACATAGAATTGCAGAGAACAGTATCAAAAAAATTTTTAGAAGTAAGACTACAAGGAGTGAGGCAAAGTAAAAATGGTTGGGTGGGAAAGAAAATTTTGGAAATAGAAAAATGACGACAATAGAGGAGATGAAGAGGATATAAATGGATAAAATGAATAGAGGTTACTTGACGTTCAAAATGATATAAATAAAATGTTTGTTTTGATTAAATATTTGTAATAATTCGAAAATTAAAAAATATTTCATATGATATAGAAATATGCACTAAATTTAATAACATGAATAATTTTATGAGTATGGAATAATTATAAAATTAAATGAGTAATTTAAATAAAAACAGTAACTAAAAATAAATAAAATAATTTCATTCAAAAACACTACAAAGGTTTAATAATTAAAACAAAAACAAATATTTAATAGTGTAGTTATTTCAAACTAAATGATATACAAAAAGTGTATAAAATTATAAAGCAATTTATTTAAATTAAAATTAATTCAAATACCTTTTATGTAACTAATATTTAATTTATATGAATAATATAAAATTTGTTGGAAAAATGACTATAATAGTAGTAGAGAAACACGTGTTAATCCATTTATTTCTCTTATTAAAAACGAGTGTAAAGAAGAGACATTATAAAACAGCTTTGACTGTTTTTTTATCGTAACAACCTTTGTTAACAGAAGCCAGAATAATGAGTCTGAGCCTTATACATGCACTATTAGGTACTATATACATATATGTACACACATACAATATATATATATATATATATATATATATATATATATATATATATATAGTAAAGAATTATAGAACAATAATGGCATTTTGTTTAAAATATGTATCTACTGTTGAATACATGTAACGTTCCAGTATTTTACTTGAATTCTCACATCATTCTGTACCTTTTTTAATAACTAAATATAATACTTTCTTTTCACGTACAGAAATTTTCTATTAATTTTATAAAAGTGACTAATTGTAGAAATCATATTTCATAAATATTATTAAGAACTGAAAATAGAAATGTTTGATAAAGATTTTTTCTTGCTTATCAAACATAAATCTATAAAGAGTTCAAAATTGCCCAATGTTATAATATCCTTATTTAATATTTGTAATAAAATAAATAAAATGATTATCCTATGTTATTCGAAATATTTGAAATAGATAAAATGTAGTTTTAATCGTGAAAAATAAACAGAATTTAATTAAATTAAAATTTATAGGATTCCTTTAAAACACGATTCGTTTAATTAACCTAATAAATGATCTTTGACAAGTAATTTAATTTGAATGAGAGCCTACATACAATATTTCCATTAGTCACGGTCTCAAAGACACAAAAAGTAAATGTATAAATCAATAAATAGGAAAATGAAAAGAGCATTTAATTGCAAATTAAAAGTAATTTAAAACTTAAACTCAATTATTCTCGAAAAAGGATTTAATCAATTCACCTTGTTCAATGTTACCGCCGAAATCGATCTTTTCTCAGTAAAGCACAATAATTAGATTTGAGAAATATCTGCTAATAAACACGAAAAGGTATAATTAGTGAAAGATTTACGAGTATAATAGAAGCAGGTCGGTCTATATACTCATACATACATACACACACACACGTGTACATATAGATTGAGTTTGAACATATCGAAAAGTCGTTCTAAAACACTGCGTTCGCTGTTTAAGTGTTGGAACAGATTGAAAGACTGGAGGTTGTATCGTGCGCTGCGCTCGAATTTGGATTATCTCATATTATTTGCGCACATAAATTTCATTTTCGTTTCTTCTTCCGCTCGATACAGTTCACGTCTGTTGATTCTTTTCTCCACTTTAAGTGTACACATTCTAGTCGTAAGTGAAGTAAAGTGTCTGTGTTACCTTTATTGCGTTGCGTTTCTTTTGAATTTAGTTCTTCTGATTTTTCAATTCCGCTTAACTGAATCTATAAATTTTGTACGAGTCGAAATGAACGTTTCTATATACGATACATATGGAGCTACGAAATAAAATTTGTAGAAAAAATACGATATAATAAGCATAAATTTAATATATGTGTGTATCTACAAGATTTATTTTTTCACGCTTTATTATATTATTGCGTACGAAATTTCGTGAAAAAATATTCGTTATATATGTGGCACGTGTTCGAAATTTTGAAAATATGGACTAATAATTCAGCTTGTAGCTTTTTTTATTTCACAAATTGTATACTTTTAAGTATTGATACGAATTAAATATCTATTTTCCCTGTTTTAAAAAATAAAATTATTTTTATTACCATTTTTAATTAAAAAGAAATATTATTATAAATAAATTAACATAATCTCTGTATGAGATCATATTTTTTTAAAAGCTTTTATTAAAATCTCAAGATGATAAACAATGTTAATTAATAATAATAATAATAATACTCCTGCTTAACATAACAAATCCAGTAGCAGGTTTCCAATTTTGGAAGAAATCTACATTAAACCCTCTTCATCTATTTATAAAAAGCTTGAGTTGATGAAAATGATGTATTGAAAATAATGAAATAAACAGTATTCTAAGCTCAAGTATTTTTAAAAAAGATTGAATTTATTCCAAAATATTTTTTTTCGTAATTTTTCAATTTAATTTTTAATCCTTATTGTTTATCCCATAGAATGGAGAAGAATTTAAGATTGGTCAAAATCTTCTCAACTCATAACCCTTTATCTATTTACGAATTATATTACCTTAAAGTATTTCTTAAGTTAGTAAACAACTAATTTACACTAAATTTAATTCAAACTATTAATGAATTATTTATTTACGTGGACTTTTTATACAACATTTTCTATTTAAATTATATTAAATAAATAAAAATAGACAATTTTCAATCATTTAATACAGATTACAAGATAATAAATCATTCCAAATCTATTGAAAATTAATTATTTACTTATATATTTTTCATCTTTAATTTATACTTGCAAACGTTCTTACTTATATAAAATGGAGCTACTAAACTTTTATGAAATTCTTTCCATGTCAAATACACGTTTAAAGTTAATATACAAAATATGTAAGTAAACATTATATTTTGATAGACAACACAATTATATTCGTGTAATATGAAATCATTACCAACTTCTCTATCTGCCTTCAATCAAAAATAAAGTAAAGAACAAACAGATGATAACTTTGTTTCAAAGAAAATTTTCATAATTTAATATGTATATTTATATAACCTTAATTGTTAAATTTTTATTATTTGAATTTTCATTATCAATTTCTACTTAACAAAGAATTAACTAGAAAAAAATTCCATAATTACGTAAACTAAATTATGGGATTAAAATATAATCCATTAAAGATTATAATTTATTTCATGCAAGATATATATATATATATATATATATATATATATATATATATATATATATATATATTTATATGACTCATAAAAAATATTCATGCGTATATCCAGTTATAAATAATACATGCACATGCGTCATACAAAGTGCATAAATTGAAAAATATAAATATTATATCTGAAGGGTTAAGATCTCTTCGAAGAAAAACGTTTCCCCGTTCTGGTTTTGTCTATATCCGACAGAGGCACGGACAGTGATTGGGAATCCACTTAGAGCTGAACAAACCGAAACCGACACAGACCCAACCCATTGATGATAGCCCTTTGGCCTCCCTATCATCCTTTGTCTCGCCCGCCACACAGAGATTCCACTATACTGACAAGAACATTTTGTCTGCTGTCTTATTTATCTATGTTTTCTTTACGCGTCGTATTTCTCGTAACGTGATGGGCTTTTCATTCGACCTTTAAAGACAGATCAATACACGAGAAGAAAATTAATACCTTATCATTTATAATTATCTATCTATCAATCTAAAAACATATAATATATATAAAGAAAAATAGGAAAAAAACTAAATGATTCGTTGAACACTAGAATAATATTTCATACTTTTTGTACTGACCAATATTTTTTGATAAATTGTATCAGAAAAAACTATCACTCAATAAAGGTGTTATTAATAAAATGAAACTACAATTTGTCAGCTTAAATATATTTTTCTTCGAGCATACACAGTTTTTATGATAAATCTATTAGTTCAATTCCGAAAAAAAGTCTATATAATTCCTATCAACAACATATCAATACTATGGTTGCTAATATACCTAACTTTTATGTGCTATTTTATTATAAAAAAATATATAGATCAAACTTGTAAAAAAAATGTGAAGTATAACATTAATGAAAAGTTATTTTTGAAAACTTTTTAAATTCTTCTAAAGTAAGAAAGTAACACAACAATTTGTTTTTTTAAAAAATATATAGTGAATCGCAAAAAATCTTTACGAAATGACATTAATAAAAATCTTACCGTATTTCTAAAATAATTATTTATTCACTCCAACATAAAAATATTTTATAACAATGTATTATTTAGTTTATTCTCTGATTTACATTTCGATCGTCATGTTATTATCATCAAAAAACTATCGTATAAAATGTTTGTTTTATAATATTAATTTCTATTGCTCTGATGATAATGACATAGCCATCGAAATACACTTCAACGAATAAAGTGAACAATATATGATTATCGAACATTTTTATAAAAACTTTCTACTTAAAACATTCTTATAAACTTTCATTTTCAGTGAAATGAATCAAATAAATTTTTGTATAAATAAAAATACATTTTATATTTTCTGATAATCAAATTAATTCCTTTTATGCTTTTTGAACTTGAATTTTTTTATAATAATAGTGATATTAATTTTATTTTTCAAGATCATTAAATCTTTTCATCTTAAAAGATATGGAAATGTACATTCAATGTTACATTAAATGTCTACTTCAACAGAACATATAATGTACTATATGAATAAAATTATATATATATATATATATATATATATATATATATATATATATATATATATATATATATATATGAATATATGTATATATACACACGAAAAATGTTATATAAAACGTTAATCCATTTCAGCTTTTGCAGGATCCTGTAAACCTATTTGAAATTTATGAATTAATGAACTGATAAATAAAGATCGAGTATTTAATTTAGTCGTTAATTGGGTTTATATATAAATACATGTGCGTGTGTATGAATGTAGCCTGCTGTTGATGTGAACCAATTAACTAATGATTCAATACAAAACACAGTGAAAAGCATTCCTCTTTATAAATGTATACAAAAAAACCATAAACGTATCACGACGACATACATACGTATGCATAAAACTCACAATGATAGAACGGGTGAAACCATTTAAAACCACATTTCAGAATATCAAATAACCATAAAAAAGGAAGAGAATGTACGTTAACAAAAATAAAAAAAACGAGTACTGTCGGGGTCCGCTATTATGCAAAATCAAAAGCGCATGGGGTTATATGCACGCATTTAGAATTCGCATAATGGCATTCGCGTGATTAACTATGACCTTGAACCAGTATTTTCTTCAACGAAATTGCTGCAGAACAGAAATTAGCCGAGTCGCTTTTTTAATGCGGCTTCTTTTTTTAAATACAGTTCACTCGCGTCGAGTGGATACGGCCGGTTGTCAGCCAGTGTGAGACCAGGCGTGCGGAGTAGCAATTGAGGTAATTTCCAACGATGTGCAATATTTATAATGTAATTTTTATTTAAAGGGTACGATTTATATAGCAGAGGTTGATTTTTATGTTCGTGAAATCGATTTAGTTGGAGTTATTTTAAACGACTTTCAGTGAAGACTAAATGATCTTTTTGGAAGTTGTTTTCCAATTATATGAACGTGTGTTTTATATATTTTATATATCAGATATATTTTATCAAGTTTATTATTCTTATAATACTAAATATTATCGTAAAACATCTATTTCTATTTTAATAATACACATATTTATTTCTTTAAATATTGTAAACTACTAATATTTTTCAATTTCAATTTATTTATAATTTATATTCTATATCATTACAAATACTACAAATAAAAAATCAAATAATACCTTACTTAGAGAAATATTACTGACTTCTGATAGTTTTTTATTCATTCCTTTCAAATTTTCAATAAATAATTACCCTTAAATATAAAATCGTGACAATCGTTCATTAAAATTCGTTATACGTATTTTACAGTAATTGTTAGCATATTATTGTAATCAAATATTATTCAAGCCCTCATTACGTGACAAAAATTAACATAGTTTGTGGTTACAGTAAGAGGATACCATCTGTCAGGCAGACAAATTGAGACTAGAAATTGTCAATATTTCAACCTTAAAAAAATATCAATTACTTTGTTAAAGTTTTGATTCTAGTAAATAAAATGTCTTCCTGTAAGCAATTTTGTTTATTAAAGTCGTATTATAGTTAAAATTATATAATTAAATATAACAATTTTGCAAGGAAATGAGTTTTTCGACAACAAAGCATTTCATTTTCAAAATTATACTTGATGTACGTTTGTGGTATAATAAATCAAATTAATAGACACGAAAGTCAAAAATATAATAAAAAAATTACATGTAGTTCTTATAATACAAATTAAAATTCATATTTTCTATTCGAGTTAATGATATATAAGGTAATTATATATTTTTTAAAAAACGTTAAATAAGAAAAAACAGAGAATTCACAAGAATTAAACAGATCAATGAATAATGAAAAATCGAATCACTTCAGAATATGCATACTAAAAATAAATTCCGATAAAAATTCTAGACGAACAGTGCAAAAATATTCACACGCCCGCACAAACCAACACTGTTTTTTCTGCAGTACAGAGGGGAAAAAACAAACATTTATACAAAAAAAAGTCATCACACGTACAAAACTTTTCTTTATGAAAACGCATTAAAAACGAAGATAAATCATTTTGTAGACGGCGTTACGGTAGCAAACGAACGAATGGGGTAGATAGACGAAACGGTTTCTACTACGGTCGTTCGGTGACGACGTCGCATCACAAAAAGCGAAATCCATCTCTGTAAATTAGACAGTGACCGTAGAGCACGTGCGTGGTGCTATGTTGTGGTGGTAGTTGAACGGCTCGTCAAGGGTTCGTGGTACGTTTGTTGCGCAGAGGAGATACAGAGGGTGTACACGCAGTTGTCACCGGCACCGCGTGCAGGGGATGCTCAATGCCACTACTGTTCCTGGCTCTCCGGAAGGGTTAACACTGCGCTTGACTGGATGCTGTGACCAGACAAGGGATGATTCTGCATACCACTATACTGTCAACTCTATTCACAACTAGTAGTCGTAACCATCTACCCTACTATTACCATTGGTCGATAATGAACATATTTCCGTGATACAAGTAAGAAAATAGGGATAAATAAAACTATGTGTTTAGTTTTCCTATGTACACACAATTAGAATATATATATATATATATATATATATATATATATATATATATATATATATATAATAAGTGCTCTATTAAATATTGTCAGTTTATTACAAAAATAAATATGGAGAATATCTACATTTTTTTCATTAAAAAATAAAAACAAATAAATCCTCGAGCATTTCTAAAGTAATTAAAAAAAAGAATTTTCCTTTAAAAATAATATTTTAAAGTAACTACCTCATATTAAATTCAGTGCAACCCTCTATAGTGCGGACAATCATCTAAATTGAGTATCCACAGGTTGAAATTGCGATGCAATTCTGTACATTTATCATTAATATAAATGCTTTTGGCTCAGACCCAACGTAAAACTACAAATCCAGGTTAAGCTCTTAACTGACATCAAAACCATAGGGAAAACCTTCACGTCCAGGGCTCTAAAATTTGTTTTATTAAAGAAGAACCCCAATCACAATAACACATGTAAATATCATTTTGGACTTATAGTACTTAGTAACTAATAAATTACTGTTTAATAAATTTATCGAAGTTAATAATTTAATTGAATTGATATTTTGTACATTCTATTTGAAAATAATTATTATGACTTATGATATAATTTTTAGATATTAGATTTATTGTAAAAATATAACAAAATTATTATATATTATTTTCATTTCTTTCTTTATTTCATTTATAAATGTTTCTTTTGTATTAGTAAACTTTTCTAAATACAAACAGTTTTTTTTCTATTCATTCTAATTCAATTTTTTTTGATTTTAAAATTTATTACACGGTACTTCTGTGTTACTGTAATCAATTATAAATCCATTTTTTTGATTTGCTTTGTCTATTCTTTTATTCTTTTTCAAGTTCATTAAAAATTATTGAAAAAAATTACAATATTAACAGCAACGTGTATATAACTCGCCCTTTATTTTTATTCCTTCAAATTCCTTCTGAAGTATCTTAGAAACTTCTAATGCCTCTATAAATAGTTCTGGTGATATCACGTATATATGTCTCACGCTTTATATATATATATATATATATATATATATATATATATATATATATATATATATATATATATATACATCATAGATTATTAGTTCATTTTATGCTATTATTGATTTAGTAGTTTGTTTACTTATTATGATTTAATAATCTATGCTCCAATAATACACATATACAAACATGTGTTATGTATGTATATATATATATATATATATATATATATATATATATATATATATATATATATATATATATGAAAATAAATTACTATTATGTAAAATTTATAACTACCGTTTGATATCCAATTGCAGGTAATTAAATTTAGTAAACATTAATTTAATATATATTCAAATAATACAAATATTTAGCATGAAATGTTTGAATTTAATACTTAATTAACAAAAATGAGAAACGAACTGTTTACAACTTTTAGTGAAAATGTGTAAATAAATTATATAAATGAAATATTTGTTTGTAAAATATATTTTAAATTTTGAGGAAAAATTCCTAGAAATTATATACACAACTTTAATAATTGTCTGTAGAAATTATCTTTTCTGTTTTATACAATGTTTTTGTGTATTTTATTCAATTATTAAACATATGTCTAGTATTTATTTTCAGTCAACTCTACATTTTTTTTAAAACGATATAAATAAAAATCTTATTGATATCAAATGAACAATTTGTAAAATGATAAAATATTGAATTATGTTCATTTAAAAATATGAGAAATAAAAATTATATATATATATATATATATATATATATATATATATATATATATATATATATATAGGCAGGTACTACTCAAAGGCGTACAAGTGAATAAATGAAATATATTATCCCAAGTATGCTACATTACGATGCCTATGTGCCTCATACCTGAAACGTTCCATTCCATCAAACGATTCTGTCCCCAATGTCGGCATTGTATTGTAACTACAAAGTTACACACGCACCCCCATTCATCCCTTTTTTGTTACGCTCAATTAAGTACATTTGTATTTGCAATTAACGTTCAAAAGCTTTCTAGTAACGAATTTAAAATGTCGTTATTATTGCACATAAAGAATAACAATTTATAAAAAAAAAATCCTCAAGTCTTTAGACAATAAATAGTAATGTCACGTGGATTCTCGTTTCATATATTTCAAGGGGAGATTTTTTTCAAACAGTAATAAGATCAATAAATGTGTTTGAATGAATTTATTGTTCGAATATACAAAAACTGTTGACATACTGATCAATGACGGTATTGATTTTTTATTATACGTTTGTACTGGTTTTAATTAAAATTGAACTGTTAATTCTAAACTGGTTTAAAAGATAATAGTACTTATTTTTTTAGCGAATTATTATGCTTAAAAATAAATCAGGGGTAATTTTTTTATTATATAATCATTTTATCTAACATTATTTTGACAAATAAAACGTTTAGATAATTATTACTAAATACTAATCAAACAGTTTTTTTTAAAAAAAGAAACCCTATTAATTAAAATATCCTTTGATTTTAATTCAACAATTGAAAGTTATATTTGAGAAAAAGAATATTAACATTTATTACTCAATTCTTTTTAAATATAAATATTTTTTATACATTAAAAATAAACACTTGTGTTCTAAATTGAAATTATCTATTATATTTGAATTTACATTTTACTCTACATAAAATAATATATAACAAGTATTTTTTAAAAGAGTTTATTCGTTTAAAAATATTCAAATGATAATTTATGTTAAATATTTGATGAATTATTACCGAGCATCGTACAAAGAAATTCAATTTTAAAAAAACACACGATACAAAATTAGCTATATAAATGTAAACACAATAAAAAAAATGTACATATTTGCAAAACGTTCACAGCGAAGATAGTGTCAACGTCATAATAAATCGCTTAATCATCACCTCTGCAATAAAAGCCTGCTGTTTTTCCAACTAACACTCTTCGTTCGTAAAATGTTAAAATTTTCCACATATTACAAGCGATAATGTCAAAAGGATTTTTTTCATAAGTTGAACTGTATGAATTTTTCACGAGTATAGAAATAAATTTTAAATATATTTTAAACTGAAATTTAATTTTCATAATCTCGTTAATGAATGTATTATAGTTTGTTTTTTTTTGTTTTGTTGATATTATTCAGTTAGATGTAAATTAATAATCGTTAATTAATTATTTCTTTTATAATAAGTTGTATCATATATTTTATATAAAATATAATATTCTGTACAGGAGACAGTTATGTTTACCATTCAGCTTCTATTGTACATTAAGTGCAAACATGCTTTGAATACTATTATTTATTAGTCTATTTATACCTCTATCAACATTGATAAGGGTTTGTCATTAAGATAGATTATTAGACAGATATTTAATTACTATAGTGTAATAACCTTATAAGTTCTGTTTATTATACGAAATGTAAATATTTACATTGCAATAACCACCTTTAATAAAGTAAAACAAACGTATACAAACTCGAAATTGATTACCAATAAATACATATATACACGGATATATATATATATATATATATATATATATATATATATATATATATATATATATATATATATATATATACGTATTTATGTATGTAGGATTAAATGTATAAGATTGTATGTATTAATACAAAAGTGAATATATGTGTGTATGATATTAAAAAAATCCCACACTAAAAAACTCAGTAATGGAAGTTGCAGTTTATATATCATTAAGTATAATTTGGGTCCAAAACTTTTAAGATACCTTAATTATCTCAATTGTTCATGCTTACCCTAAGAACAAACTAATGGGTTTTTGGAAATGTTCTCGTTGTAACAATGAAGTTTTTTTTATATATAAAGTTAATTCATGTACTTTATTTGTTCTATACTTATATATATATATATATATATATATATATATATATATATATATATATGTATTGAAAAGAGATGAAATCATTACTAAAGTAAAGATTGATTAAAAATTAATATATATGGTCAACCAAATGTGATGCCTAGATTTGTGTTTTATTAACAAGAAACATGTGCATAGAGAGGTGTATAGAGAAACATGTGTATAGTGTCTTTTTAATAAAACACAAATATAGGCATTACATTTGGATGACCCTATACATTCATTGCATAAAATAGAAAAATAATAAAAAAAGTTGTTGTGAAAGAGAATTAGATTGCTGACGAATATTGAATTATAATAAGGGAAACTTCCATTATAAATAATAATCAATATAAAAAATATTTGAAAAATTAACAAAACTTTCTAAAAAATGTGAAACAAACCTATGTCTAAATAATATTTAATTGATAATAATAATGGATTGATTAGTAAAAATTATTTTTATTAAGCTTTACGTTTAATTTTTGATTACAGAAAATACATAAAATATGTGATTAATATATAAAGGTTGTAATCATATAATGTAAACGAACATACATATACATATATATGTATATATACATATATATATATATATATATATATATATATATATATATACTGCATATATGCAATTACATTTTGATAATACACTATTTTAATAAATAATAAAAGATAATACAGTATTTTTGCAACAAGATTATACAATTCTGAAAATTAAGTACTCATAATACAAAAGTATCGATGTTTTCCTTATTTACACTAATATTTTATCTTGAATGATACGTTATCAGTATTTGACACATCGAATAATAATACCTATTATTGACATTATTTTATCAAAAATTATATGTTATTTTAATATTTTACGTCGTATTTTATGCCAAATAATAATATCAAATCAATTCTAATTCAAAATGGAAAAAATATTTTATATAATAGAAATTAGTTTCGAAAGTTACTAAATCATATTTATTTTATTCACTTTCAATTTAAATAGTGTATATATATATATATATATATATATATATATATACATGTATATATGTGTATATGTATATATTACATATGTATACATGAGAAATAATTCGTAGTAAAATTATAGACATGTTTATAATACCAAAAATTTCTTATACTCTCATTCATATTACATTTTAGGAAATGAATGTATTAGGTTACTTTTTAAAAAATAAAATAATGTACATAAAATTAGACTATCATATTATTATTATGTTATAAGAGATAATTCTTGAATATTTACTATTAAGAATTTTTTTACTATGTAAAAATACATACAAAATCAACAGATAAAAAGATTAAGTATTTATTTAAATAGTGTACAAAGAATTCATTCATGCAACAAATAAATTATTGCTAATGAATGTAGTTTGTAAATATGAATCTATCAATTAGAAAAATTTATAAAAAAATATAATTAAATTCATTTTGGAAAAAATTGCATATACTTATATGGATTTATTTAATATTTTCCTGGCATATAATATCAAAAAAAGTAGTTATCACTAATTTAAATAATTTATCTTATCAATACTGCAATATAAATAATGTCAAATTATTTATATCTTGCAAATAAATGACAATTTTAAATAAATAACAAATTTAAGTACCTATGTCCCCCAAATTGTTCTTGTCGAAATATCATATATATATATATATATATATATATATATATATATATATATATATATATATATATATATATATATACCATCAGCACCTTTCTATCTCCTCACGATGAAGGCCTCTCAAAATTTTCTACTTCGGTAAATTCAATACCTTTAACTGATATTACATTCTGACGAATTTTCTTATATCTTTCTACCCATAGTTCTTTGCCTAGATCTTTTTATATCTTTGGAATTAAAATAAATAACATCTCTTATCCATTTGTATTATTCTCTTCTTTTATACAACCTCATTTTCATTTTAAATTTCTTACTTTTACTATAACATCTTAAATTTTGGTTTTGTATCTGATCCATTCATTACTCATTAGTATTGAAAAATACATGTTTATCTTAATATGCATCTCTCTATACTTCTTCGTGTTGTCTAGAATCACTGAACGATTCTGACAATCAGGATCCATGTTTTACTACCATAAGTGGAAGAAACAGGATAACTACTTTCTTACCATAGATGAATACTCGACTTTATAATATATATTTTTCTCATAATTAACAAATTTATCGTATGAAGTACCTCAAGAATTTAAAGGTCATATACAACAATTTGCAGATCAGTGTAAAATCGAATTAAAAGGAATAAAAATAGAAATTAATGAATAATTAACACTAATGGAATATTTATAGATATGGTAAATACGAGAATAAAAATTAGATAGTGTCAATTTGTAAAAAATAAATTCATAAAAACGAATATTCATCTATTATTGAAGAAAAAAACTGTTGATCATTGTATCCTACCTAACATGAAATTTGTATCCTAGATAATTCATCAATTTCAAACAATACAAAAGATATATGTTAGAAATAATACATAGATAAGAAAAGAAACAAGTAGATTCGAATAAAACTCAAAGTTAAGGTTATTACAACAAGAGTAAACAATTTAAAATATAAATAAGCCAAACATAAATCAAAAGGTAAAAATTATCAATAAAGAATATTTTTTATTGATTGAGAAGCTAGAAATATAAAAACACAACAAGAGAATCATAGATAGATGAGATATAGATGTGTGAAAAATCAATAATATGGAATAGAAGAGAAAAGAATTGGAATATTGAAAATAGAACGTTTTTGAAAAGATCTTCATCCAGCAATAAAGAGAAAAAAACTGATGATAATATATGTTTATACACATATATTTTGAGAAAGAGTGTGTGAGATGTTTGAAGTAAACATTGATTCAAAAAAATCCTTGAAAATTATTCAAATATTTAAAAACAAGTTTATGTAAATTTATATATATATATATATATATATATATATATATATATATTCAAACTAGTACTTGAAGAACCTTATAGATTTTTTAATATGAATCGCTACCGATGCAAACCACCATCGAGTTATAAATATAGTCTAACTGCCCCGCCCAATACTTTAATTGTAATATCAAGTTACATAACGTTCATTCTTCATTCTGCACGCACAATGCTGATGTCACATTTGATATAATGATACATTGAAAGATCAACGTAATTTTTTATTGTGGTTTTATATTAAATTACCTCGCCGGTACATACATTACGAGTAAATAATTACACACGATAGAAGATAATTATTATCTTCTTTACAGTCACTGGTAATGTGAATGCATATGAATATACTCGTATCTGCTGGCGTTCTTTTTGTGTACATTATAAATGTTTTTTTACCATACGTTTTCGCAGAATTAAATACTATGATTCAACCATTCGTATAATGTAATTACATTTATTAGTTTCTATTGTATTAGCATTGAGGATAAATGCAATTTTCGACAGAGCTATTACAAAGTTATTATTATGTATTTACTAAATAGTAATATAATTTAAATAATGGAACTTAAATTGACATACAGAACGATATTTTATCAAATTGAGTATACTATTTTGTTTTAAAACGGAAATGTTTAAGTGAATAACTTTTTCATAAAAGCAACAAATCGTCCTAGCTAATTATTATCCCATTTATTCTACATATTTTGTAATTACACACATAGTTAACACTAGATTTTTTCAACCATTAACAGATGTATGCAGTTCTTTTTAATATACTTTATTAACATGTAATTGTAACTTGTTTTTAAACTTCTATTTGAATAATTAGATAATTTTTACTACATTACAATTTGTTAACATAAAAAAAAATCTGATTAATATATATATACATATTTATTGTGTTACTATTTTAATTAATTCGTTGTTAAAATTATTTTTTTTTATAAAAAAAGGTTACTAATAAATCTACTTTACTGATAAAAATAACAAATTAATAAAAGAAATATTAGATCTAAAAAGTAATAAATGATTTTTATTTATATGAATATCAAAATATATTAGAAACTACTATATGTATAACATTTTGATAAATAAATTGTTACATTTTTTTAAAAATGAAAGAATTATTTGTTTATATAGTTAAACATTCGATCCAGATTCAGAACTATTTCCACATATAACGAAATAGCAATAATTTATTAATGTTTTAAGAATTATTCGTATTCATAAATCAACAAATTTTTAACATTTAAACCTTCACAACAAATCTACTTTCGATTAAACATCTAAATAAATTATAAAACTTAATTAGATTTTGTATCGTAAAAAAGTATTTATATTATAATAAATATTGATATCGGCAAAATCAGTAAATATAAATGCGAAAATTGAATTCACGTTTGGATTTAATATAAAACGTACATATTATTGATACATATGGAATTTATACATACATGTGCAATACATTTATAAATACATGTGAATGATTTCAAAATCACCTAATGAAAAAGGTCTAAAAAAAACACGTAGTGCGTTAATTATTATTCAAACACTCATAAAATAGTTATTATGTTTTCCCTTGATATTAAAAGCTTCCTAACAATACTTAAGCTCCGATACCGTTTAAATAATAGCGAATTTCACGCCACCTAAATACACTACACATGTTGTGTATAGACAAAATGTATATAACACATCTCATATATATATATATATATATATATATATATATATATATATATATATATGTGTGTGTGTGTGTGTGTATGTATGTATGTATGTATGTTGATATAAAATTGTATATAAGGTTGAGTATATAACATATATAAATGTTATGTGCCGTACATTTGTGTATGTGAGGATTGTCAGATAAGCTATTGATTTTTCTATCCCGTCGATGTAACTGCACAGTAAAAAAAGGTACACACAGGTGCCAGACGCGTAGCAGGGTTGATCAAGATAAAAAATGAATTCAAGCAACTAGGTAATTGAGCGAGCACATGTTATTTATTTGGTACGTGAGGCATGTGTGTCAAATAAAGCCATAACTTTGTACGTGTGTGTATATTAATACATATATGAACATGTTCGTGTTTAAAATTTCATGTATATATACATATATATATAAATTGGCTCAAATAAGACTGAAGGATAGTAAAGAATAGTAAATGATAGTAAGCAAATAATTGTATGTCTAAACCCTTCAGTTTCATTTGGATCACCTACTTATATATATATATATATATATATATATATATATATATATATATATATATATATATGTTGAATGTTAGTTCTTGTTACCGAATGCATTTAATTTAGGAATTAATTCTATTTTACCCCAGCAAAAATTTTATAAGATAAAAATGGTGATAAAGCTCATTCATATACGAGTATACTTTCGTATACTTTCTTGTAATATTCCTATTGAAATAACATTAAAATTGTGTACACTAAGCATATATATATATATATATATATATATATATATATATATATATATATATATATATATATATATCTGTGTGTGTGTGTACAAATTTAATTATATTCCTCACCAACCCGCCTGGTTAGCGTGGTAAATATAACTAAGTGTCAATTAATGATAACATTTAATGACGTTTTCACCTAGCAATGAGCTGATATAAATTGATATGATGAAAATGATGACACACACACACACGTGTGTGTGTATATATATATATAATCATTACAAAAACCTCTTTCTATTCACTACTGTATGAAGACCACTACCAAAACTTTCCACTTCGGTTAATTCAATCCGTCTTTTTCCAATTCATTCCATCGAATTTTCCTACGCCTTTTTCCTACCTATGTTTTTTCCAAGGCCTTTATAAAATGCAGATTCTCAAAAAATATTTTCTTTTGTCCATCGGTAGTCTTGTGTTCTTAATATAACTGGATCATTTCTATTTTAAAACTATCAATTTTGATTATATATATATATATATATATATATATATATATATATATATATATAAGGTAAAAATTTCAAAAAAAATGAGCTAATCGTGAAGTAAGAAGAAAATACTACTGATGTATAACATAAATTGACTGAGAACCTTAAAATATAAGACTTAAAAAACTTCTATAAATAAATGAAAAAGAGATAAGAAGAAAATTATCTACATAGAATGGAAGAAAAACACATTAAATTTAGCTCGTTGGAAATGGAAATATTTAGGAAAGTCTTCATTCAGCAATGAACAGAAAAATATTATGATGATTATCATTTATATATATATATATATATATATATATATATATATATATATATATATATATGCATGTATAAACGCAGACATAAATTTGAAAATAATGAATAATAGTGTTATGCCGAAAATTTAATGTAAAAGTTCATTAAATTTAAAATAGCATTTATTTTTGTATTTCGAATAGTTTCAGTATTACCTGAATTATAATTATACAATAAAAATATGTACAGATGAACATTTATTTGAATAAATGTTTAAATTATACCAGTGTTTATTGTTGTTATCAACATAATTATTTTTAATTATTATTTTTAAAACAAGATTAAAAGTTAAATTTGAATATTTTTAGCTTTATAATATTTTTTTTTATAATTTGGTTTTGTACAGTCTTATTATTTATTATTTTAACTATCATACACACTCAAACACACACACACACTCACATATATATATATATTCTGAATTTAAAAAGTATAGATAAAATAATACAAAAATTATATAATAAATTGATCTTAGTGTTAAAAAAACAACAATGAAGAGGAGATAAAAACAATATATTACTTAATCAATAGTAAAATAGAAAATTAGACAGACATTTTTACCATGAATATATGTCACAGATGGTTAGGATAGGTAATGTACCATTTATTGAGAGGGATGTTACAGATAGAAGGGCTTTAGGGTAGCAAAAAAACGCGTCTTCCATTATATTTTTAACGACCTTTCAGATGAAATAAAATAATCTATCACCTTTTTACAGACGACTGCATTGTGTGAGAATAAATTTTGTAACAGAATGAGATTATATTCAGTTATTCCTTTATGCGACGACATAAATTAACTTTATCTGTGGATCATACATTTACATACATACATACATACACACACATATGTATATATATATATATATATGTGTGTGTGTGTGTGTGTATGTGTATATAAATTTATAAAAAAAACTACCATCTGAGTAAATGAGAAAACAATGAATATTTTCCATTAATTAACATTAAAAAACAATATTACATTTTTCAGTAAACAACAAAAAACTTATCGGCAAAAATTACTAAACTTGCGTAGAATATTCATGAAAAATTAAGTAAAAAAAAACTGTCATCATCATTTTAATGAGGATTTTTAATATGTTTATTTTTACGTACTGTCAAATTTTAATTTAAACGCACAAAGACCTCAAGGGAAAACAGACTGTAACCAATGCTTATATAAAATGTATTTCGTTTTGGAGTTTTCATTAATTTTGTTCGTAACTGTCAACATGAACATATATTTACAAATAAATAAACACACATATATATCTACACATAAATATATATGCCTAAATTATATATATATATATATATATATATATATATATATATATATATATATATATATATATATATATATAATTTCAATAAAATTTATCAAAGAAAGAAATTAACTTAAAGTAAAATAATTTTTATTTAAAAATTATTTTAAACACATTGCAATTATTAATAGTAATTTATATAATATATATATATATATATATATATATATATATATATATATATATTCATGTTATAAATAAATAAGTTAATATATATTTCAATTCACATTAATATTACAAAATAATATTTAATAATCAAATCGATCAAAATATATCAATCACATCAAATATCAACAAGTGTATTAATTAATATTAAATTAACAAAAAAATCAATTAAGAATATTGATTTGTAGTGAAGTAATAATTTAATCTTAAAACCTACCACCTATGATGAAATAAGGGCAAATTTAATCTAACTAAATAATTTAATGGAAAATATATAAAGTTTATTAACTCACCAATTACTTTGTAAAAATATATAACTGGAAACTTACCTAAAAATAAAAAAAACATGTTTAGTAAATATGTTTTTCATAATATTACGTATTGTATATAAAAGCATTTATATATAATGAAAAAATATAAATTTATACATACAAAATTTGCTCATACACATACACAAACAACTAACTAATTCTCTACTCTTACATATATATATATATATATATATATATATATATATATATATATATATATATATATATATATATATATATATATATACTCAAAACAAATATTATTTGAAGACAAATGAGAAAATTTCCTATATATTTTAAAACTAGGCAATAAAATTTAAAAAGAAATGAATCTTGAAATTTAATCTAAATAAAGATTTATATAAATATAAATGTCGAAATCTACTATTTAATTCCGTTATAAACTTCAATTCTTCGAAAATATCATACTGGTTATGAATCTTTGGAAATATTTCACTAGCAACATAAAAAGATTATAAAAAAAATCGATTTTATTTTTATACTGTAGTTATTCCATCCGTTAGTTATTTCACATATACATTTATATTGTTTTCCATAAATGTATATAAAATATTATAACGAAACTTTATTGCATTGTTAAACTCGTAATTTTTGTATCAAATAACACATCGTATAAGAATGTAATATCAACCCTTTTAAAGAAAGTAATAATCTTTTATGAATATGGAAGTTGAAGAGATATATTTATTTTTAATATAAATTATAAATAATAATAATTTATTATCAAATAATATCGTTTATGTATTTATTAAAAATATAAAATGGAATATTAGAAAGAGTAATGATATCGATAAATGTATTATTTGAGTATTATTTATAATACTACTGTAATTATATATTTTTTAAAAAAAAGTAATTACATGATTAAAAATCAATTACCACATACAAAAAAATAATTTAAAATGACATACATATTTTTAAAAATATATATTGAAAAATCAATATTAAACAATATGAATTTATAATATAAAAGCTAATAAAAAAAGTTATATGAAGATATAATATTTTATTAATAAAGATATTTGTATATTCTTAATATAAGTGAATAAATTTTATAAAATTTCTAAAAAGATATCTCTTTCTTAGAAAAAATACTGGTTTTATTTTTTAGAATTATATATATATATATATATATGCATTTATTGCCTAAAGTAAACATGAATGGAGCAATAACAATCATGTATTATTTCCATAAGCAGATAAAACGTAAAATATAAATGTACTCTGTATCAAATAAACCCATCAATTTTAATATGCAAATAAAATTACACTAATAGCAATGGTACAATTTGATATTTCTGTGAATTAACATATTGCATATAAAATGACATCATCGTAAAAAGATACCTACATACACACACACATATATATCTATTTATATATATATATATATATATATATGTGTGTGTGTGTGTGTGTGTGTGTGTGTGTATTTGTTTGCATGTGTATTTTTTCAATATACCATATCAGTTTTCGTATTCAAGTATGTTAGGTGAAATGAGAACGAATATTGAGTAATATATGGAAGCACCTGGCTCGTGCAACAAATGACAAATATCGTAAGTTGTAGAAAATACTGTTCGCAATTTGTATGTACTCTATTCTGTCTGTCTTATTTACAAAAAAAGAAAACGAAACAATTGTTGTTCAACTATATATCATAATGTATTTCCACGAATTTATTTGGTCTTCAAAAAGATATCTATATAATGGATTAAAAATTAGTTTACGAAATTGACAAGTTAATTATTGTATTCTGACGTAATATACTTTTCGGTATGTGGTTTTAAATTTTAATACAAAATATGATTATATATATATATATATATATATATATATATATATATATATATATATAATGCTTATATTTGTTAATATTAATTATAATAATTTTAATCGAATTTAATTCCAATATATTTATTTACTAAGATTTAATTTTTTTATAAAATCAAATATATGTATAAACCACATTAACTATTTACAGTTAAAGATGCCCTCAAGCCATGAAATTTTCTATAAAAAAAATCTAAACGAAAACATTGCGTGATTGTATACATTTGTATTTGTATTCATGTATGCTCACACCTTTGCATAATGAATTTTATCAATTATCACATCTCCATTAGTTCTTTCACTGTAAATGCATTTATTTCAGCATTTAAATTTAGATTGCAGATCTACTTGTACGAGAATACATAATAACAATAAAACAATTAAAAGGTATTACTTGAATAATTTATTTCTTTATAATGTAAATTGTTTAAAAAATAATAAACTTTTATAATTAAGGAAATTAGTAGTTTATATATATATATATATATATATATATTGTTTCAGATTTCAAAATATATAATTTCTTATTATTCAAGTTTCTGTAAAGAAAGAAATAGAAAATGTACGAAAATGCATAAAAGTAATTTACGTTTAAGAAGATAAGATGATTATTTAAAAAGAGAAATCAAGCTATAATTGAATTAAATTCTAAATATAAGACATGGTTTAAACTTTCGTTTGTTACTTGAAAACATCGAGTTTATAAAACATTAAAGCTCTACAATCCATCCGTTTATTATATAATCGAAGAACACGAACACGTAATGTAATTTTCGTCGTTTTTAATTAATAAGAAAATATAAATTTTCTCGAAAATACACCATACTGTAATAAACAAGATATATAATTCATGGAAAATATTTTCGGTGGCGTATTCGAGCAATGCAACAAGAGAACGACCCACATAAGGAACACGTCGTCGACTAAGATATGATGATAATCAAGCGAGTAATAAAACAATAGAATTATATTGTTGTGGCTTTACATCCGATATTAAACATGAAATGGTAACTAGAGTTAAAGTTTCGTTAAGTCCGGGTTTTACGTCGTGATTAAGTTATAAAGTTTGAATCATCTTGGATCACTTTATAACGAACACCCTCGTTGTGGATAATACCCTTATTTCTAACAAATTGGTGCGTAATAATATCGCAGAGATCATTTTCACATTTAACTTTAGTTTAGTTAAGTGGTCATGCCAGATAGGAAACAGAAGTTTATCTACGATTGTACATCTTTCAATTCGTAATAGAAAAGTACGTTTGTGTGAAAGAGGTATATTTCTTATAAATTGTACCTTTCTATAAAGTAATGAAAAATATAAAGAACTAAAATATAATTGTTAACGTAACACAGTTTTCATTTAAAATATAATATTTAACAAAGAACCAAAATCAAACTGATCAAAGAAAGGAAACAAAGACTAAAAATTAATTATTCATTTATCTTAACATTTATTTGAAAACATAAATTACTGTTTAATATTTAATAAATAATAAATAATTAACAGAATATAATGTATTATATTATCATTTTATTGCTTATTTTTTCATTACTTTGATAACAGCTTTGTTTTTAAATATGTATTTTTTTAATTATATTATTATCTTGTTTATTTTCAGTAATTGGTAATATTATATATAATGATATACAAATACATCAATATATATCATATGTGATCTTTTATAAATTATATAAACAAACAAATAATTTAATTTTATTATATTAATTATTTATAAAAAAAATAATGTCAATTTTCTTTAATATTGTATATAACACTTTTTTTATTACATATTCAATGTTAATATCACCAGAAATTATTTGAAAAAATTTAACAAAAAATTGTAAAATAATCTGGAAAATCAAATAAGAGATAAACAAAGTATTTTCAAGGCAGGAAAATCTTATATTGATAATATTTTCGTACTACAACAGCTAAATTAAAAATAAATAGCAATAGGAAAGGAAAACATTTAGCCTTTATAGATATTTAAAAACGTTATGATTCACAAACTGTTGGATAACTTAGAGATAGTAAGGTATCGATAAACAGATAATAAAAATTAAACAAATAAATAAAAATTACAGAAGAAATATAATATTTTTAAATATTTTTTCTTTGAAAGAAAAGTTAAATTTTACATTTTTTAATCTCTCTCTCTCTTTCTCTCTCTCTCTCTCTCTCTCTCTCTATATATATATATATATATATATATATATATATATATATATATATGTTGGACTAAATAAGATTGAAGGATTTAGACATTTTTTTAATACTATCATTTACTATTTTTTACTACACTTCAGTCTCATTTGTGTCACCCTATATATGTGTGTATTATTTATAACGTTTTAATATATACAACGTATTCGTTTAATACAAACGACAACGACAATTTTTCTTGCATTTTCCACTGTCATATCAAAACTTAAATAAATGACCCACATAAAACTTCTTAAAAGCGTGTGTATATACTTATTAATGTTTGTGTTTGTGTGTAAAATGGTGAAAGAATAATTGCCTGGGGGTAGTAAATTTCCTAATAATTTATTCAACCATTCGCTACTCTATGCATACAAACACGAGTACAACAGAATAATATACACTAACCTCAAAAAAGAGAAGTGATAAGATAATAAACACATTATATGCGTCAGTATACAAGCAGTTAGAAAAAAATATATAAAAACCTTTTAAGCAAAATCTACATGTGAAAAAAAACGTTACCCGTTACAGCTATATATTTCCGCGAACAAAAGCGTTTATTCGCAAAAATAGACACATGAATAAAAAATCAGATATGGATATATACATACATATACATATATACATATATACATATATATATATATATATATATATATAAGCATACTGCAACATTTCGGTACAAGAATCGAGTAAGGAAAACTGTATATCTGCACGCTTCTTCTAGTTCAAACCCCCTTATTATGGAACGCGCCAGACATTGTACAGGAAATCAATCATACTTGCTGAAGTTTGAGCACGGCAGTAGTGGATATCTCGTTCATGAAAACTGTTTTTCACCACTGGCGGAGATTTAAGACTTTCCGATCTTTGTTCAAGACATTTGATATTTAATATAATCGATCATAATTTTGACCTTAATAATGAAAATTATTTTTGAGAAAGTGTATTCTATTTTTTAGTAATTGTTACAAGGATACTTTATCTGTCTAAAACATTTTTTTAATAATATTAAATAAAACTTTTTTAAAAACATATCATTTTTTAAAAAGTGTTATTTATTTATTTATTGCTTTACATTTTGATTCCTACTTGAAATCTTTAATTCAGAAAATAACTAAATTGTATTTATAGAAATGTGACATCATTTATAGAAATATACGAAGAAACAGGACAATTTAAAATTATGAAAATATTATGAAAAGGCAATGTGATATAAAACTATTTACGTGATATTAAAACAAATATAAAAGACACTTAATTGGAAAATTTGCAAGATTGAAAGTAAATGTCAAGATATTTAACAATTTAAGATATTTTAAGAATATTTTTACAAATATAACAAGAAAAAGAGACCTCCAATGAGAAACAAAAATTGTTAAACGGAAACTTAAAAATATAAAAAAGCCCAAGAAAAGATCTATGGATATATAAAATAGAAATGTAAGAAAATTCGACAAAATGTAGTGGAAGATAAAGCTATATATATATAAAATGAAGATTATTTTTGTTACAGAATGAAGACATTATTTTTAAGACAATATTATCCGTTGATTTTATTAATAGCTTTTAAAAATAAGTTAGGATGTTTTTACAGAGTTTTTAAGAAAATAAATATTAGAAAATATTTTTTATTGCTAATAATAATCATATTTTTAACAATTTCACACAAAACTTTAATACTACTATTTCTGTTGAAAGTCGTAGCAATTAATTTTGTCAGTTATTCTTTTATTATCAAGATTAATGGATACCCTAACATGCTACTTAATAAAGGCACACATGTCGAAATTGATTTTGGCAACAAAACAGAAATCTGAAATAACGAAATTAAATATAGTAAGAATAGAAGTAAACAATTCTAACAGATATATTATTGTATTATTTCAATAATTTTTTTTCATAAAAATATTTATTTAATAAACCTTCAACAGAATTGTTTTTTTTAAAAAAAATGCTTTTTAGTAAATAACATTAAATAATAATTAATTAATATTTTAATTTTCTTAAAAAACTCTTAAATGAGTATTTAGTTGAATTACAGATATTATACAAATTGAAATCGATATAATCTTGTCTTAAATAGTCCGCCACTGATCCAATACTCGATGAATATATCGTATTTGTTAAAACGAGATCAAAGTATCAAAAACTAATATGTATCTAACAATCGTACTCACTTTAAGCAACCATATCACATTGTAAGAAACAGTGACGTGACTGTATAGTTTTTTTTCTTTTTTGTGTTGGAAGAATATCTGTATATGATATATATAGTACGACGCACAATTTTATTCAAATATTCATAAATGCAAACATATTTACTATGTTTTTCCTCTACACTAGACGTCGTACTACAACAGCGTATCAAGAAGCGGCAATGCGACTTTGAATATAACCCGTTCGTTGTGCTGATGCCGGAAAAGTGGTTCAATTTTTTAAATTCACAAATCGTGTGTCGGTCGTTCGACTACAACGCTATACATGCATACATACATACGTAAATATATGTGGTATAGGGCACGAGTATCACGCTTATGATATTTTAAATATGTAAAAATTCAAAACATGTGTTCTGCAGTTCGTTTATTTTACAGAGGCGTATGATTTCTTTTTCGACTAAACGTGTTATAAATAATCGAATATACAGGTTCAAAACAATATATTTTCAGTTTTAAATATAAATTAGTATCAATTGTTACCAGATACTCGATTCAATAGGTACAAAACTTGGGCAAAGAAATTGACTAAACTGAAATACAGTATATTGGATAATTATTTCATAAATATTTTTAAATTTCAAACTTATGTTTCAATATAGATATTTCATTATTTACAAATACTCTACTACTAGTTTTTCTATCACAAAAAGATATACTGCAATTATTATTGTAATATATTCATTTGATTTTGTGGAAAAACAGTTTTAGTGAATAAATCATACGGTGAAAATATTATTTATTAATTAATAAAAATCTTTTACAAATATATAATAACAAAAAAAAACGAAATCTTATTTAGCAAAATTTTTAATATTTACTAATTGTTATATATATATATATATATATATATATATATATATATATATATATAACCTATAAATGGATTCGAAAACCAGACAAGGGTAATTGATAGAACAAATAAAATCGATGAAATGGGCATGGGTAGGATATAAAGCAAAAAGATAAAACACCAGATGGCCAAAAATCATTCTAGAAGGGTGACCAAAAGACAAAAGGGCACCATATCAAAGATTGAGAGATGATATTGTATTGTTGAGATGAGGGTTAGATGAGATTAATCTCAGACACGAAACAATAAAAAAATATTTTCCAAATATTTAAGAGGACTTGATAACATTCGATGAGGTTTTAATTCTACAATAGACTGATATATATTTTAATGATGATAAGGATGCTATATCCTCTATGAAATATTCAAAAATGTAAGAAATGCCACAGAGTCCTCGATGTGATGAAAACAAAAATCTGATTAGTACCTTCATATGGTGAAGAGGATGAAATATTAGTATATTTTTTAAACAATTAACTCAAACAGGGACCAAGTATCTACTGGAATAACCATTCATTTCATTTTTAGATGGATATAGAATTCTTTTGTCGTTGAGGCAAGAAATCTCTCATATAAAGGAAACATAAAAATTCAGTGGGGTACAATACATAAGATAAATATATATATATATATATATATATATATATATATATATATATATATATATATATATATTCACACATATAAGTGTACTAAGAACCATACATAAAGATAAGAAAAAAAGAAGTAGATTCAAAAGCAAATAAAAGTTATAAATATTGATAATAAATAAGAAAAAATTCAATAGAATTGATTTCGTCAAATATTAAGAAGATAAAACCATCGATGGACAACATAAATTATTAATTAATAAACTAACAATATAAAAAACCCAATAAGAGCCTATAGTTTGATGGAATAGATACTTGAGACAATTTATTAATACAGAATGAAAGGTTGAAATAGATAGTTAGAAATGGAAAATTTTAAGAATAAGACTTTCATTCAGCTGATAACAAAAAGAGACTAAATAAAACTTCCTTAAGTCGATATTTTATAAATCGACTTTTGTACAAAAGTAGACTTTTTTGTATGACAGTATTTTATGCAAAATTATTCTATATTTCTGTTACTCGAAATATTCTAAAAATCAAATTACTCCATAAATAAAATAAATATTTAATTTAATATTTGCTTTATATATATATATATATATATATATATATATATATATATATATGTATGTATGTATGTAAGTGTATATAAAATAACTTCAAAGCTTTGAAGTATATAAACAATTTCTTTCAATATGTTCAAGTATGCTGACTGAAAACAGTATAAATAACAATAAGTATAATATACTATAATGAAATGACAAAATCTAATACCATTAAATTACAAATAAAATATATAGCTCATATAAAATTATATATATATATATACATATATATGTAGTCTTAAAAAAGCACATAAAAGTTGTGATTTACTAAAATAAACTTATAACGCAGTCGTTACTAAAAATAAGCGACAAATTCACTATTAACGATTTTTTCCTTTGTTAGTGAAGAAAATGAGACGTTATCATTTCTTGAAAATAAGTTGGCCAGTGTCCATTTCTAGCCATCGCATCGCGTGCCGGGGGTAATATAAATCAACAGAGTATAAAAAGATTTCCCTGTATCTAATCTCGCGATACGGGCCGCGCCATGTGGCCTGTGAAATGCGACTTTGTGCGTGCGGCTAGATAACTTATTCCCGTGGATATCCGTCGGCGTCCGGACTCGATCGATATTTTATAAAAAAAATACATACGAACGCAAACATATGCCCGTGCATACATATATGTATATATATATATATATATATATACATATATATATATATATATATATAATTTTTACTGCCTTAAAATATTTAATATGTTTTTATATAAAAAAGAATACATAAAATTTTAAAAATATGTTTCTAATAATAAATAATTTTGTAAACCGAAATACTCTATACAATAAAAGCTAGTATATAAAATTAACATAGTTAAGTCGTTAATTAAATGTAAATAAGTATATATACAAGTGTGTAATATTAGGTTTTTAGCTTAAAATACAAATGACTTCATATTTAAAAACACGATACGTGTAAAAAAATAACCGTTACAACTAACAACGTTACTTCTGAATGTAATAAAATTAACGTTAAATAATATCTACAGTATTAAATTTAAAACGATGGGCAACATTTCTTAAATGTAGACAAATACACGAACTGAAATATTCAATAGATAACCTCATAACCTCTCAAGTGACAAATTTATAGAAGTATACAAGCGTAGGAGACTTTATATGTACAAGAGAGACTTGATGGTGTACATTCACACACAATGACTTGTGGAAAACGACCTCAACTTCTCATCGTCTTTGAAAACACACGCATATATATATATATATATATATATATATATATATATATATATATATATATATATATATATATATAATACACGTATGATTATTTACTTGAATTATTCTCCTGTATATGCGCATCTATGAATATGTGATGTATCTAGACATGAAGTCAATGTCACAGAGATCTTTCTTGCTTTGCTTTGTTGTCTCTTCCCAAATTACCATAACTTAGTTCATTATAATGCCATTTAATATAACTTAGTGTTGAAATGAACTGCATTCGGAACAATAGACTCTATTTATATAATTTATTTTATTGTATGTCCTTTATAGAATTTCAAATAATGACTCAGCTATGAGAGTTATTTTTAATTCAAGTCTGTTTTCTAATATCAGATTAAACAAATGTAGATAAAAATATTTATATGACTGTGTGTACGTATGTAACAATGAAAATAAATTTCTTAGTAACACGAAGCGTTTTGAATATTAAATGTTTGTAAGATGTTTAGACGAAAACAGTAGCTAATAATCCGAAAAATAATTGATATCAGATATTGTTCAAATCTGTTGTTGAATATTTTGAAAACAGTCTCATAATAAAGGATAGGTGGATTTAATAACAAACAAACGTACAATTCCGCGCACACAATAATCATAGTAAACACATGATTCTAGGGGTTGATGTTTGCAATTTCTGGCATTCCCACAATGAACGACCTGCGAAATGACTCGACATCAGAACAGTGGCAACCAGTAGTAGAGCAAGTCTCGTCGTTTAGTTTAACAGTTTCCGGGTGTCTGGGTGCGTCACCCAAGGGTGGGTTTTAGAAATGTCAGGGATGGCAGTCAAACAGGCAGGCAAGCAGACTGGATAGCTGGCTGGCTGGCAGGTAGATAGTTTGAGAACACTTCCGTCATTATCATTTGTAGTATAAACGGTAATGATGTGCGACAGGTGTGTACCATTACTGGATGAGAAGACGGACTCATTGGTTCAGAACGACGAAGGCTCTGATGCTAGCAATTGTGACGTGTTGTAATGCCCTACTATTCAAAGGAAATACAATCGCACCTGTTTCAGCGTTCAAGTCATTTAGATAGTAGCTTATTATTTAAAACACATTTTATACAGTATATAATTCTTAAATTATATACATACACACACACATTTATATATATATATATATATATATATATATATATATATATATATATGTATGTATGTATATACAGCAAAAACTTACATTTAATAAAATATATCTGATAACGAACTAAAACTTTCAATATTAATTAAAACCAATTTGCTGCAGATTGAAATTTCACTAATTAAATTTAAATTCAATAAAATTTCAATTATTTTATATAGAAAAAGCGTAGGACATTTTTTCATAATATCATATTTAAAATTTTATTGTTTAATCAGAAAGAAATATTTCACAAATTTCCAACTACTATTACTGCTTCTTTAATAAATTTAATTTAAATAAAGATTCAGTTTTATTATCTAGACATTGTTTATATATATATATATATATATATATATATATATATATATATATATATATATATATATTTATCAACAACAATATAATTTTCAATTTATTTTATAGAATAGATATCAAATCTATATAAATTATTTTTAAATCCATATAAGTAGGCAAAAGTTGAGATTATAACATTTTTTTATCAATAATATTTAATTATGTATCGTTAAAATAAAAATAATTATTTTTTTTAATAATATTATTATATAAGAATATATCAAGTATTGAAATTATTTCCAGTTAACAAACACGAATTTTCTGAATTATTTATACACAAAAGATATAAAACAATGACATCTTCCTTCTATGTTAAATATTTCTATAAATGTATGGCCCGTATAAAACGTTTAAAATGAATATAATGCTTACAAATACGAGTTGTGAGCACTTACACAAATTTCAGCAAACAAAATCACACGCTTCTATAAATTTTATAAGATCATCAGCAATGACACTAATTATACAGCGTCAACACTTGACGATTCACATCCTGCAAATAGCGTTCAAACAATGTGCATTGCCACACAAGTGGAATTTGTAACAGCGGCTGGTAGCAGTTGACTGCTGTCTTGTACCCGAGATTCGTCCCGCATCGCCCGCTACGCAGCATCACCGACAAATGGTTTGAGGTGAAAGTGGTTAAAGGGGGTTACTATATGACTGGTGGTGGTGTTAGAAGATGTGACAGGAATATCCGAACTTTGGCCCATCATTATCAGTACATCGGAACGCGAGACGTTAATAGGTCTAGCTTAAGATCCATGAGGGACCGTTTGACATAGTTTTGCTCGGATATCGTCATATATTCAATACCACGGTTTAATAGTAGATTATATGCTATTGGTTATCAACTACCACGCCAAATCACTGTTTTTGTATTCAGATAAGGGGATTGATGCAAAACAACCTTTTTTCCGATAAACTTGCAAATTTCGTTCGTTTTAATGAAGTCTTGTGCACGTTTCGTAAATTAAATTGTACACTTTGACGTTAATTTGAAATAACTCACCACTAATCTTAATGTAAATGGCGTTAAAAAGAAAGGAGAGAAGACATGCCGTTCAGAAACATAAAGATAATCAGATTATTGGATAAAATATCAGTTTGTTTTTAATAATTACTAAATTTATGTAATGAATTTTAAAAAAGTATTTTAAATAATAAATAAAATGACCGTATATGAAATTTAAATAAATCATGCTGATAGATGTATAAATATCAAGTGTCTTTTAAAATTACTTACAATAAATAATATTAAATAAATTTACAACTAAAGACAACAGATTATTTATGAGAAAAATAATATCTATAGTCTAATAAATATACTACAAAAATAGAAGAATAAGAAATATAAATAAATTTTATTATTTCATAAATAGGAAAAAATAATAAATATTTTCAACAAATATTACTACAAACATGAATAAATCATATTTTGAAGATATTTAGTTTTAAAATATACAAAGACATATTTTCTTTGTTAAAATAAATTACAATTTACAGAATTACGTACGTAGGTATATATATATATATATATATATATATATATATATATATATATATATATATATATATATATATAAAATGAACATATATATGTATATACATATAAGCAAACAACAAAATGAATACAATTAGTATAAAGATACAGAACAAATAAGATGTGTACACAATTTACTTCTGAAATTAATTCTAGTTGTTAAATACACAAAAATGTAATTTCAAACTCGCTAATATTAAACTATATAGAATGGTTTGAAAATTGGTACATGTATTTTCTTTTATTATTTATATTTCCAATTTACGTATTTTTTTTCGTTCCTGAAATATACGAAAAAGAGTACCGCATAAATTTAAAGTCAAATAAGCAAACGTCGTGTAACAAGTAAAAATGTCACTTTAACTATATTATAAAACCCAATAAAACGCTTCGCTTAGCTCTAACGCATCAATAAATTTGAAAAATGTAATCGAAATACGGATCTCTGACTTTCTGGAACGACCTTTTAATCACTGCATCGTCGAAACACGATTTTGTGACGATACGGTGTGATTATTCGATGTATGAAGCTGCTTTAGATCTATAGATGTACATCCTAAGCTAAAAAGATATGTGGATGGCTAGGTATTCGAAAAATGTTTTTTAAATATATCAAAATACGTATAGACGACAAATCGTATAAAGAACAGAATTTTTAAATTGAATTGTTAGAAATAATTATAATTCATTAATTAATATTTCAGAATTCTTACATTTACTTATTAATTATTGTTTATAATTAATAATTTGAAATGTATTTTTTGTTTAAAATAATAATTGAAAAAAATATCTAATTTATTATTTCAAAAAGATCAATAGAAAAAATATATGAACAAAGAAAAAATCATATAAAAAGTTTTAAAAATATTAATAAAAAATCACACTGTTTACAATATTTCTAGTAATTAAAAATAATGTTAAATTAGAAATACTTATTACAGCATATAATAATTTATATAAATTTTTCATTCGATTCCACGAAAAAACATATTTTCACATTCAATGAAAATTAATAAATTCATAAAATATTCCATATCGTACATAAAATAAATAATAATAAACATAAAATAAATTAAACTTTACTGTAATACGATTTTTAATACGAATTCTTAATGAACTGTTAATTAAAACTGAAATGCAAAATACTATAACAATTATTCATTTCAAACATAAATATTATAAACTATCATAACTTTATACAATAATTAAGTTACAAAACGCACACGAACACATAAGTTTCTTTATACAGCAAGTAAGAAAAATATACAGGATATTTATTGCTGTTTCCCACGAATTCAAAAAAATAAAAACACACTAAATATTAAAATCGTTTTAGTAATATATGAAATTATCGTAGACATACTTTTTTACGATTTAAAATATTATTTACAAGTTTTAAACTATGAAATATTTGTTATTTTATAAATAATTCATAAGGATTAAATAGTTATTTAATGGTTTCTAAGAGTGACAAATGTTGGTTAGTATATCATACCAAAACCCAAAAAAAAACAATAATTTCTTCTTTAGAAAATCATCATATATCTTATATCTATATCAAAAAAATGATCTCTAGATAATTCCAAACATATAACGTATTTATGTTGTGAAAGAAAACAACGAGAGAAATTCTATGTCCTCTCAATAACAAGAACATGATGACTAAATGACAATCAAGATAAAAATTTCTAGTATTCCATATTGGTGGCTGGGGTATCAAAAAATTTCGATCCTTAAAAAAATTATAAACACCAATATATCTTTAGTGGTCTTTAGCAACGCAGGTGGTAGTTGATTCCACATTATAATACTTTTAATATATATATATATATATATATATATATATATATATATATATATATATATATATGACAACAAAAATTACTGATTGAAATCCTAGAAACTTAAAATGACACCAGAAGAAGTCTATAATTAAATAGGACAGACATGAGAAAATTTATTGGTGTGAAAGGGCATTGGATTACTAAAAGTAAAAACATTATCCAGCAGGGAATAAAAAAATGTGGTTACTATTGTTATAAATAATCTTTCTCTTTCTCTCTCTCTTTATATATATATATATATATATATATATATATATATATATACAATTTCTTTTTATAGTATTTGTTTATTTTTAACAATTAACTTCAAAATAATGTAAAAAAAATATTTCATATTATTTATTACTATCAATAATCTCCCAAAAAATAGTAACATTATAAAAAAATTATAAACACAAAAATAAGTATATAAAAAATTAATTAAAGATAATAATTCGTCATTACAGAAAATTAAAATAAAATAATAAAAACTTAAAAATGAATATATATAAATAAAATTAAAAATGACGATTAGCCATATTAAAAGAAAGATAAAAAGAAACTACAAATGTCCATGTACATTTTTTCTATAATTAAATGTTTTTATAAACAACGTATATACAATACAATGTACAAACACATCATGATTTACATCATAGTAAATTCTACAAACAAATTTTAACTGTAAAAAGCATCAAGGTTAATTTCTAAACTGTAAACATACAAATATTTACTAATCAAATATTTTTTTACTTTGATGTAAGCTAATTTCAGTAGACAAATATTTCGACTTATTCTCATTATATATATATATATATATATATATTAATTTTCACTTAAATATAAAAACAACAACAAAAAATTCCATAAAACGCATAAAGTAGTTATAACTTGTATAATGCTATCTAAATAATATTTAATGTTCTTTCAGAATTGTTTAAACGTAATCATATTTAAATTTCCTTTTCTTTTCTTCTACAATTTTAACATCTGTCATCTGCAGTGTTCGTTTTATGGATACGAGATTAAATTATATCTATTTACTTTATTAAAATAGAACATGAATTCAGAGGAAATTTCATTCAGAATATATTGTACAAAAATAATTACGAATATATAAAAATAATTTCATCATTTTTCATGAGATGAATTTTATTTTTTTAAAACGTTCACATTGTTTGTATATTATGATGATATTTTTATATTACTACTTTATTTATTAGAGAACAAATCTTGTGAAGTAATACTTTATTTATTGTAGATTTCAAAATATAATGAAGCATATAATACTGTTATCAAAAGGAAGTGTACCGAGGATGAAATGTTTTTTAAAGATTATTTAAAATCTAAATTAAATATCTAGCTTATATATATATATATATATATATATATATATATATATATATATATATATATATATAAAAGATATAGTATATTTATCAGTATATGAATGAGATAACATAATGATTTTTATTATAATGTTCTATAACCATATTGAGCTGTTATCCAAATAACAGTTTAAATCTAATTCTATTAAAGAATGTAAAACTATTTGAACCGCGCCTAAAACTAATATTTAAAATATATATATATATATATATATATATATATATATATATATATATATATATATATATTATGTTTCTAAGTATGAATTCAGTGATCCGAACAATATAGATTTATAATTTATCTGTTGAATCTCCATTACGCCTCTCAGTTAAATAGAACGGTCAATGCACTCAATAGATTACATTGTCACGCAAGTAATCTATTTTAGCCATTGCTTTAAGCTTTTACATCTGTGACGAGCCAATTACTTAAATGAATTTTCATTCCTAAGTTAATGTATTTGTACTCTGCTGTTTTTTTTTTAAAAAAAACACTTAATTTCATATAAAAAATATTTATATCTTATTATAAAAACCATACATAAATTTATTATCTTATAATGCTTTTAAAAAATTCAGTGTTACAAGATTGTTTTCCAAATTTAAAAAATTAATAAACAAAGTTTGAGATTAAGTAATTTTTTTAGTCTCACTTAAATTTTTATTTGTTTTGTTACAGTTTTGTATAAAGAAACTTGATTTGAAAAGTTCGTATTTTTTAATATAATAAAAATATTTTTGTATATAAAAATATGAAACGTGTATATATATATATATATATATATATATATATATATATATATATATAAGAGTGTTTCTTTAAAAAGCATCTGCTTCCAAGTAACCCTAAAATAATACTGATGATAACACTAAGAAAATTGAATTTCCAAAAAAAAAACTTTCTTCAAAAATGTATCCGAGGAAATATCTACTGAACCATTTTGTGAGGTGTTTGTGTAAAACGTACATTTGTTAAAGCAGACTGATTCATACAACTATTGATTTTGCGATACATAGACTATGTACATAAAACCGTTCAAGTTCGAAACATAAAACATCTACAAAAATACATTTTATTCATGTACATTCCACTTACTTCAATCGAATTTCACGACAACAGCGTGTATATTTCTGATTTAATATAAATTGTTTGACAATATAACAACTCGTTTTAATAGATTCGAACAAGTTTTAGAAATCATACTAGTAGTGATTAATATTATTAACGATTGACAACACGAAATGATTTTTTTTAAAAAAAAAAAAACTTACTCTTACATCGATAAGAAGTACAAGTAATAAAATGTTTGATGTTGTCACTGAATCGAATCATAAAAAAATGATATAACATTATTGATTTTTCACAAGAGTCGACACTTGAAGTTGTAATAACTCGTTCAGACGATATTTCCGACAACTTTTTCCAATCTTCCACTCAATCCACCAACACAGTGGTTGGTTGCAAGCTACACGGACGTCATACAGCGTTTACTTCGTACACAGATTCAGATTTATTTATTTTGTCAATTACCAAAACGTCGTCGAATCGTACAAAAAAAAATATAAAAATAAAAAATAAATCTTATTTGAATCTGCTAGAATGAATATAGTTGGATTTGACTGAAATACTGTACAATGTATTTATTTTTTTACAACTGACTAGAATGATAATGGACGTAGGATATTTTATAAAAAAAGTGATATTACATCGTTCCAAAATAAATTTAAAACGTAATTAGTACACATATAAAAGAAAAAATACTCTTATATCAAAAGAAATATATAAAATATTTGGAACATAAATCGATTTTAAATTTAATAAAAAACGTATGAAAATAAATAGAAATAAAACAGCACTTAATACTTTATGTTATAAGAAGTATATGTTTTTATTTTATTCTGAATTTTACAAAGTTCTAATAAAACAACTCCAGGAATAAAAAACAACAACTATAACAAGCTAATATATAAAGTTAATGCATAACATAAACTTTGCAAATGATTTAATTCAAAAACACTATAAATAATGTAATTAAAATCATAGTCTAATGAGTATATTTTCTTACAACTTCAACTATAAACTTAATAAATCTATTTTTGCAAAAAAATCTGCACTGTTTTATGCAATTGGCTAGTATTAGATAAAATAGTTAAATCAACGTAGTTTTAGTGATCATAAATACCATGTTTTATATTACGGACCATAAAATAAACTTCACAAAAGTCATAAATAACGATTTAATTTTTTTCTTATTTATTTATAAGTGATTTTCTTTTATAGTATTTATTAACGAGAATAGATCTTTTTTAATATTTTTTTGTTCAGATTTAAATTAAATCGTAATGCTTAATATCATTCAATACAATAAAGATAAATGAAACTTTATTCAGAGAAATGTACAGGAAACTGTTTATATTTTATTACTTTTAAATGTATAATTGAATAATAATATTACAGGATTGTAAACATAATTGAAAATTTATAGGATTCTTACTACTTTCATTACAGTTAAAAGAAAATATAGGAACCAATCAAATGATTGACTAGTCATATAAAATCGTAAATAATACGTTATCAGTTTGAATAAAATGACATTATTTGTTAATGATTCTAGATAGAAATAACAAAAATAGAAAATATTAAATGTAATGAAATTCAAAAATAATCATAAATTTATTTTCATAAATACTCTTTAATATATTTAAGGCTATTAGTTTTTTTCAAAAAGTAAGATTACATTTTATAATTGAAATCATACAAAATAAAACATGTTGCAAAATCAATTATTAATTTTTTTTATTATATTTTAAAGAAAAATAATCACTAATAGAGAATTAATTATTTATATCGAAACAAATAATCATTGTGATAAAATAAATATTTTTAATCAGTCTGTATATTACCAATTCGATTAAAAAAATATCAATTTTAATCTAAATAAATATATTTATTATTTATCTTGTTTATATTGAGAGGGTATAGAAGAAAATACAAGATTGTAATTAATTCAATTTTATCTACTTTTTTTATATATAAAACTGTATTTTTTATAACTGCATTGAAAAATAATAAATAAGTGAATCTGAAAAAAATAAATTACATGAGTAAACTAGTATGCGAAGGATAATTTTATTGTTAAATATCTTTGTGCAAAAATCTAAAATCCAGAACAGAACGTTTAGATAAAGATAAAATGTTTAAATTTATCTAACGTATAAAAGATTTACACCCATTAACGAATGAACAAAGAACCAGTGAGCTTATGAGTACCAAATTATAACATTTATTACAGACCTATTACTAACTCACTGTAGCGTTAATAATAGAAATAGACATGGTCTATTAATGTGCTCTATGAAATAATACCGCCAATGTGTTCTCCACAATCCAGCTTTGAACAATGCACACTTGTGGACGAAGATGAAGTAATGTGGTTTGTTGAGCATGTGTCATGTTTCAATAAGCTCTGATTTCGGTGTGAACAGCATGCGTATATTTTATGAAAATTGACACTCATTGAGTGGTCAGTTAATTAAACTGTTTGTTTATAAGCACACTTAATATATAACCATTATATATATATATATATATATATATATATATATATATAAACTGTTTATACTTATTTCACAAGATGTAGCTATGTTGAAAAAAAATATTAAAAACAATAATGAAGTTACTATAAAACACTTTCAAGTTTTAAAGAGTTTCGTAGGCGCTTCAAAAACCATTAAAACCATATTTAATAATATATTCAACAATTTTACACTAAATTGTCTATTTAAAAGGATATACTCGAGGATTTTTTTACACATTTCTGTCAGCTATAACATATATCAAACACCTACATCTTACACATTTACTGGTTTGTTAGTGAGATCTTTTATAACATCATGTTCATAGATTACACTCATGTGAAACGACATTCAGATGCTGTTTTCAGTGACTTTAAACACGTTTAAATTTTATTCACTACTATTTATTTTATTGGATCACTTGAACAATGAAGTGTTTATTAACTATTTATAACATTAAATGTATCTAAAATTTGTTTCATGTCGTACTTTAATTATACGTTTGAAAGATATATTGATAAAATTATCTGTGTTTATTTCTTACATAAAATTGATTTTTTTAAAGGTATTACTAAACATGTTACATAATCGATTCTAATTTTAAAGTCATAGAAGATCGGGTTTTATATTTTCATTCTAGAATTATTGGAAAAGATTAAAATTCCTCTGTGAGTTATTTTAAACTAAGTTGAGAAAGAAGTAATAATGTTGATTAGAAAAAATATAGTTCAGTTAACTCTGGTTGTAAGTACCCAATAAGGGTCCTTGCCTAGAATCAGAAGTAAAAACTGGTCAATGATTCTGAAGGAAAATGAAGATATAAAATTTCACTGGTCAATTGAACTCTACAATATTTTCAAAAAAATAATCTAAGGAAATAAAATCTTTATAAAAAAAATTCCTGATATGTCAATTTAGAGATTTTGTAGTTAGTTGCCGTTACAAAGAAAATTATAACAAACTTACAAGAATCAAAGGTTAAAAATTTAATAGTGAAACAGACCAAAGGTCTATCTGAATTATTTTATTATTTAAAATCAATGATTCACTACAATTAGTACGAATAGGTAAAATATATTGATCAAAAACTTTTTTTCAAACATAGAAAAATATTCGACTTCATAATATAAGAAATTCTCCCGACTTAACACCATCCTATTTTGTATTTTTCTGTACACTTCATTTATAAATATTACTTTCATAAATATATATATATATATATATATATATATATATATATATATATATATATATAAACTAAGATAAATAAGATAAATTATCTTATATTCAATTACTTTCAGCAACACTGTAATAACTAAAAAAAATAAGGTTATTGATTAAACATAAGAAAAGAAGACAAGATAAGCTAATAAAGTCGGAAACGTGTCAAATTTAATCATTGAGAAAAATACATCTTAAAAACTTAATAAAAAATAGATTTTTTATTTTATAACAAAAATAAATAGTTTTAAAATGTAATATAAATATATATATGTGTGTGTGTATATATATAATTTAACATATGTAGTTATTTTTTAAAAGTGTTTAATTTAAGAAAGTATTTTTTTAATTTATTTAGTTTGTTAATTCAAATTTAAAATTATAAAAAAACATATAAGTAATACACAATTATTTAAAAATATATAAATTACTATTAAGTATATTTCATAAAATAGAAATACAAATTATTAATATTTATAAAGCAGTATTGTATTTTTATTTAGCAATATTATTTTTTTAAGCAATTTGTTAATTCGAAAAAAAGAATATATATGTTTATAAAATTTAAAAAATCTCAATAAAAACTATTTTATATTATTGTTCTTGTCGACCATACCAGCGACATATTTCCATAAAAAATACACAATTTAAAATAAATTCCACATTAAAACAGAATGGCTATAAATTGAAGTCAATAAAAATATGAATTAAAATACGAAAAACGATATTCTAACCGAATAAAAATATGTAATCAATTTTAATAAAAAAAATAATATTACTTCAACACGTGTATAGAAGATTTAAATATTTACATAAAAAACTTTTATTATAAATTTGATATCGTTTTAATTCGTTAAATTGTGTTAGATTTGGATTTATACGTCGACAAAAAGTCTCCGAATAGCGAAGGTACGTGCATTGTGTGTGACTTGTATGATAAATAATATCAGAAAGTAGAGCTGATGCCAGCAAATCTACAAGCGATGTTCCGCATTTTGCTTTACGGCTCGTTGCTCGTTTGCAAAACTTATAATTACGTAGGTGTTACACACGTGACTGTATAAAATTGCAAACAATTGGACCACCCGTAAGTTCAAGGACGCCATCCAATTGTTTATAATCATATTTTAAATTTTAGATGCACACTTTTTTTTTCATTTCCGCGTTCTGTTTCAATATTATTTTTTATATATTTCACTTTGTCGTTTTTTGATAATAAAATATAAGATATTTTAATAAAAATAATAAAAATATTAATAAAAAATTGTACACAAGTACATAAAACATGTAATTATTGAAAATATAATTATAAAGGTTCTAAACAATCGTTTTTATTAACACATAAAATATAAATTTTATGTAGTTGTGTACCAAAAATGATGTCATCGCTATCGAAATATATGCACAACAAATGGTCAACAGTAACGATTTGTTGATCATTCTGTGGTCTTGTAATGAAATCTATCCGACCAGTAAATTATCCAAAGTAATAATTTACATTGTGATTAAATTAGTGTTCATAAGTGAATTTAAAGATTAGTAACTTGTTGAAATTCAAAATTAATTATTATTTGATTTTCCAGTATTTTTATTATTAAACATAAAATTAAAACAGAACTGAATATAAACAACATATTTATTTGAATACCAATATATATAAAGAACAAAATGTCTTCGTATATTTTAGATTGATACAAAAATTATAAAAAAATATTTATTTAGAATTTTTTGGATTATTATTAAGTTACAACGATCAAATATCAAATTTAGACAGCGGTTTCGTTGCTCTTGATAGAAAGCTAAAATTATGCAAATCAAATTTAAATTTCAACCTTTTTACGTCAGCTTTTCTATGTTTTTAGTGATTTTGTCCGTATATGAAATATGTATATTAGGTCGTATAATGCTTAAAAAACAATGCACGATGTATAACTTTAATTTGTATGTTAACAGAAAAACCTTAAATTAATATTCGAACTGGCGGTATTCATTTCATAAAACATTAACTTATTTAATGCCACACGGTTATTTTTTTATTATAAATCACTTATTTTATTTTAATAATATAATATGTATGTATGTATATATTGAGTTTTTGAAGAATTACAATTTAGTAAATAAGTCCAGATAAAACTATTGTTTTTGAAAGTACAATATTCAAGCACTATCAATAGATTTTAACCCAATTTAATAATAGGTAGTTATTAATTAAGGAATTTAAATACATCATTATTAATTTTAAAAGAAATAAGAATCAAAAAAAATTAAATTATAATGAATACTTAATAATTCATTTTTTATTAAAAATATATACTCGATATAACATTCTAAATAAGAACTGTGTATATTAACAAAAATATAATCATTAAGTAGATATAAATACTTTATACTCTCATTTATCAATCAACGGAGTACTTACTTTAATGTATTGTATACTTTTATTGTATACAACTCTGTATATGAAAAGTTCATTTAAAAGTAATGTTTTTTATTTGAATTGGTATATTAATCATTCGTTCTTTAATTACCTGATATTTTATAAAAAAGATTTAATTTTATTTTCAATTGAAATTACATGTCCAATATATTTAGTGAATTTTTTAAAAAAGAATTTTAGAATCTTATAAAAATACGAATTCAATTATATATCCAATAAAATATTTGCAATGTTAAATAAAATAAATTTATTTAACATTACAAATATTCTGTTGAATTATTTTCAAGTTATGAAATAATAATTCATATTCTTAGAAAATAAAACAACGTAATATGCTAATAAATATTATGATAATATCAAAATCGATAAATGTATTTATTTTTTCTTATCACTAATTCAATTTAAAAATATTTCCCTTTAATCGAAAACAACTAAATATGTTCCTTCATGAATTTTGTAACAGGAACTCGACAAAGTACTAAACACGAATAAACATATATCTCGTAAAGTTTCAAATCTAAATATTACATCAAGAATACAAAGGCGTAAGTATTTATCGCACCTTTGTAAAATGGTAAATATCTTGTATATATTCAAACTATACACAAAACTCGTTTATCTTTCGAAAATTTCGTAACGGTTTAACACTAAAAGCGTACTCGTGTTGTACTCTTCATCAAATTATATCGAGCACAAAAATGTATCACTTTAAAGCTTAATTAGAACGTTAATGTTTTGTATCTGAAAATTATAACTGACAATTAGAAAGCATTACTCATTGGATTGCATGAACGTAACTCGTAAGGAATGCAATTAAACTAAAGTCTTAATTATATCGTATCGTATGTTTATTACTTCAGTAAATAACACTGGTGTAAAAATAAATATAATGTTTACGTTTAAGGAAATTGCAGTCATTATTGAATCAAAGCACGATTTTTTGTAGTAAAATTATAATAAAAAAAGATATTACAAATTATTCATTTTCTCTTTTATTAAAAAAAAAATATTTTAAAGATAAATAAACCGCTTGTACTCATTTTCTTCTCTTAAATATTATAGATTTTTTTAAATAGCTGTTCGATTTGAAACAATATCAATAATTTACTTCTATTTTTTTCAATTATAAAAAAACTTTATTTTTTTTGTACAAAAAACTACTGCTCCAATAATCCGAACAGATCGACATAGCAATCCTTTAAAGTAAATTATCAAATCTTGACATTCGCATCAATTCGTTACATGAATGCAACAAAACGTTATTGTATTCGTTAAAATCACAAACAGGTCTCTCTTCACAGCTAGCAGCCAACAAGAATGATTTATAGCATATCTTCGTGCTTAGTATCAGATATCATTGAAACATAATGAAGGGTATCGATGACTCTTTGTCCCGCTAATGAAAATTCAAAGCTGTATTACGTTTCTTTGTTCGCCCGTTATGCTGTGTGTCTTGTAATTTGCCTCTTTTTTTGTTATTATTATTATTATTCTACACATCGTTATTTGATTTATGATTTTTTGTCAGTCTTATCAATTTCCTGTATATTATTCTAATATCTCTCCTGTATGTTTTATATGACGTGCCATGCTTACGATTTAACGAAATTAATCATTCTATACTTTAATATGCAAAACAGTTGTTAATCTTATACATACAACACATATAATACTTAAAGCACACACACACACATACATATATATGTCTCTGTGTGTGCGAGTGTGTGTACATGTGTGTAATTAAAAGAATTGATATCTTAAGTTTGAAATATTTCAATAATATAGGATCATCCAAATGTGACGCCTAGATTTGTGTTTTATTAAAAAGAAACATGTGTACAGGGTGGTGTATAGTGAAACATGTGTATAGTTTCTTTTTAATAAAACACAAATCTAGACGTCGCATTTGAATGACCCTATATATTAAATTAATAAACATTTTTTTCTTTTTTCCATTTCTGTTAGAAAAAAAAATGTTTTCGCCCAATTAGATTCTTTTGTGTTTCTCAGTATTTGAAATTCAATTCATACACGTGATATTTTCATGCAGAGAATATATATATATATATATATATATATATATATATATATATATGTATATATATAATATTAATAAAATGTGCTTTAAAGATACGATAGGTATATAAGTGTACTCATAAATCTTAACAAACTTAAATAGGTAATCATGTATATATAAATAAAAATATAACTCTAATCAATCATTGTTTAAAAATTGTTCTTCTTATCATTTTATATATATATATATATATATATATATATATATTCTATAATTTCAAACCTCATATTGCACAATTAAAAGTTCCAGTATGAGTAAAAATGTAAAGCATTATTCATTAAAATCAACGACCATTATAATACATCAACGAGCTTAAACACAACATATACAATATACCCACAAAGTTCTGATTTTCACCAAAATACTTTTCTCATTATTCATATGCGATTTAATTAAAATAGTACATTTATATCCGTACATGATTTTATGAATATTTTACTAAAATTATTTATTAATTAAAAAGTAAACTTGTATTTGTATGAACACAAAATCTGAACAAAGCAGCGAAAAATGAAATAATGATGAAAAGGTAGGCGAACATGAAAGGTGAGATGTGTTGGGATAAAGCAGGTATAAAAATTCTACGAATTTTCAAACGAACTGTGTAGTCTTGGAAATTAAATAAAAGTCGTATATGATTTATTGACAAACAATTTACATTTATTGAAATATATGTTTTTGCCTACCTCTATATTTTATTTTTGTTGCATATAAAACTAGATTCTTTTATTCAAAATATTTTCAATACATGAAACATTTATTGTTTGTACTACGATGACGAAAATGTCTATACGTACATTAAATAGAAACAAGATTTCCATACAAATAAAAACATATACACTTTTTCGAATAATTAAAAATCTGTATTAACATTTTTCACAATTATTTTTAAGTCACTTTCGATAATTATAATCATAGATAGAAATATTTTCATTATAATATATGTAAGTAAATTGGATTTGAAAAAATACCATTTACGAAAATCCAAATATTGTTAAATTATACATAACTATATAAGAATTGTTTCTTTTTTTAATTATTTATTATTTTTATTGATTATACCGAAATTAGACATATTCGTATATATATAAATATATATAATCATCCAAATGTTGCGCCTAGAAAGTATGTGTATAATTTCTTTTTAATAAAACACAAATCTAGGTGTCACATTTGGATGACCCAATATATATATATATATATATATATATATATATATATATGCATGTATGTATGTATGTATAACACGAAAAACGACCGAGTGAATTAAAAAGAAAAGTTACTGAAGTAATAGCAAAAGTGAGAAGTTTGAAATGGGTCGATCATACAGCAAGAAAAAAAACATTAATGGATAAGAGAAATTATTAAATTACAAGAAATTTTATCTAGACATATAAAAAGGCCTAAAATACCCATTGATAGGTGGGAAAGAAGCACAAAAAAAATATTAGAATGGACTTGAAGAAAATAACATTGGATCGGTTAAAAAGGAAAGTTTTGTGGGAAACATTCAGTTAGCAGTGAATAGAAAAAGGCTGCTGCTGATGCTGATATATATATATATATATATATATATATATATATATATATATATATATATATACTCACACATAAATGATTCATAGATTTCTTAAATCTGAATCATAAAATTCCTGATATCTACACAGCTGCATAACTCCCATATATAAAGTAATTATTTAAAGGTAAACGCGTGATAACCACACACTGGTTTTTGTGAGATGTGAACATGTACGTACCTACGCCTTACAGATACAAACATTTACCAGCCGGAAGTGTTACATAAAAAAGTAAACGATTTTTAAGCGTAATTTTGTAGGTTAACACACGTGCTGTACGCGACACAGGTGTATAAATATGAAATGTAGCGCGAGCGTTTGATTGTCATGAAAGAGTAAAAAGCGAATTAACGCTGATCGTAAATGTAAAAGTACTTAATATGATAACATTGACGAGACGATGAGATGACGAGCGAGGTCATTATCAGATCATTGGATGCGAAATGACACCCTCGAGATTCAATAGTCGATGCACCGGCTGTCATAAAGTCTAAATATCATTATATATTGATGATGAATTGAATAAAGTGTGCCGTTTACTTGTTAATAATGCATAGTGTTGATTGATGATTCTATCAAATGATTGTACTATGTATATTTAATGAAAGACTTAACGCAATTATAAGTCTCGAAATAACAAAGTTTATGTATTTTATCATTTATATATATATTAATAACTAAAAATGACTATTATAATAATATTTCATAAATGACCTATTTATTAAAATATATCAGGTATTAAAATTCATAATTACTTAATGTTAAATCATTAATTTAACTCAATCATTATAGATAATAGTACTAATTTAATATCAAGAGATACTTACAAAATGTTGTTTGTTATATCAATAAAGAATATAAGATATATCTAATAGGATTAAAATCATTATTTTGCCAGTATTTAATGTTATTTAAATACAAATATAATTGCAATAAATTTTGATATAAATAATTATTTAGATAATTTTAAGAAGTAATTAGTGATAAAGTATTTTTTCAATAAAAATATTATGTATGAGATATTTTATTTTATTTATCAGTTTAGAAATAAAAACCCGAATATAAAATATTTAATTATATATGATGTACGATTGTGAGTGTGTGATAATAAAATTAATAAATATATATATAAACTGACAACCCAACAACACTTCTCTGAAATTACTCATTCAATTTCAATTACGCATTGAATTATGAACAAAAATGTTGAACCCATTCTCCTAGTAAAATCCCTATGTAAATAGTTACATTTAAAGCTATAGACAACTTTTCACCCACTGACCACAAGCTCAGCCCTTCATCACATCAACTGTCCCCTTTCCAACTTTTATAATCTACATTGAGCTATAAACAGACCATTAATCCTTAAGTTTCATTAGGCGCTAAACCCGCCCTTATTTAATCTTCTTATACTACCAACAACTGTAATTTTAGTCTGTTCATATATATACAAATACATTAATATATATATATATATATATATATATATATATATATATATATATATATATATATATATATATAATGCATTTTTATAAAATTTCGCTAAAGTGCTAGTGAGAAGGTAATGCAGTCGTTCTAAATAGTGAAGAAGTCGCCACACACGCTGGCGCATTCTACTGTTTATCTAAAAACTTCTTAAAACAACATACATAACACAACACAAACACTGAAAATGTCGTATTAAGACGTCCGAGTATAATATATTATACTCGTTCAACATTCTTTCCGTTGCTCATTAAAACTAAACCGAGCAGTGCATCATTGTGGCACAAACTTTTTTGTCCGAACGATAATAATTAGTAAAAGAAGATAGAAAAGGAGAGCAAATAACTTGACTTCCATATAACATCGTTTGATACGCATACTGAAATAAACGATGAAGATGACATTGTAGAAAGAAAATATAGCGAAAATGTGAAAGAATAAAGAAAATGTATGACGCGTGAATGAATGATTGAACAATATGCGTGGCGTTGAAAATAAAAATAAATAAATGTATAACGGAAGTTGAGTGCCATCCGAACTAATGACAAACCAAAGGAAACTGTGGTTTTCGAATATGAAGAGATACACGGGTGCAGGCGATGATTACGTCTGAACGTGTGGCCAAAAACCCGCATCTCAGTCTGGTACGGATCACCGCACACATTGGCTGATTGCAATCGTGATTCGACGGATAATATTTGTGAGGATGGGATTGTGGCTTCACGCTTATTTCATTTTATATATTTTTATTATTACAGACTTTCTGCTATACTTCACGTTTTATAGATATTTTATGTGTCACGACTGATTGGAAATACGTTTGTTTCAAAGGTTACGTATTTTCGAAATTAAATTAAACGATTGTAACCTATACCCACAATGATAAAAATACAATACAAACACATACACATATATATTTATATATATAATAAATAAAAAATAACAATAATCTAAAAAATATTATATTTATTATTTAAAAATTATAATTAAATATATAATAATTATCCAGTTAAAAAAAAATATAAAATTTCTTAAAAGTGATAATAAAAATAGTTATACAAATAATACACCAATATAACTCTTCATATTTACAAGTATATTAAAAAATTATGAAAATATCTCTGACCTAAATTATCATTGATTTTTACTCGTATTATTTACAGTTTGATGAACTTCAAAAGTTAAAAACTGTTTAAACCAATTACTTATTAATGAAAAAGTATCATAACTGATGTTAAATTAGCAATCAACTCATTAACAGGTAAATAAAAAATATTTCACTTCTGACTAATCGTACTGATCAATGAAAAAAAAATTATAAATAGATGATTGAAATCACTTTTTTCTATTTATCGACTTTTAATATATGTAGCATTAATTAATATGACAGGCTGTTGACTAATGACCACTTTTTTGTATATTAAAAAATAAAAAAGATTAATCATTTTTAATGCACAAACTAATCATTTGACTTGGATCAAAGTAAAGTATTATACTAAACTTATAACAATAAAATTTTGTAGCTGTTGTTAAATAATTATTTGATAAAAAAAGAAAACATTGAATTAAAACAATATATATTTTTTAATACTTATATAAACTAAATATATATTTTTAACTTTTACATGTATAAAATAACGTGTTATAAATTTTAAACACACATGTTTTATATATATATATATATATATATATAAAGAAAAAAAATACAATTTCTTTTCTAATAAATTTCCTTTTAATTGTACATAATATAATAGAACACCAGCGTTAATTTTCATTGTCGTAAAAGTGTTTAAACAGGAATAATTATTTCAATTTCATTAAATTCAAACAGATTTAATTTGACTAAAATCCATTAACTACCTTTAGGAAAATTAGTTGGAATATCGTAAACACTTATACTATATCTTTCACACTGAAATGGACAAAATCGGTGTATAACCCATCTTATCTCACATCACATTTGTAACACTGAATTCGGACAGAGATTATCTGTGTTTAAACTGAAAACCTCAAACTTATTTACACATCCATTACTGAATTTAATAGAAAATGTGTATATACGAGTTGTATCAGATAATATTTAGACATTATCATCTCAATCCTTTTTTCCCATGAAACACGGAATGCAACTGACCGAAGATAGTAAAATAGTTAATCAATATATGCTTGAATGGTTCGAGCAGTCATTATAAAACTCTCGTTCGCCGTTCCGCTTCAATGTTTTCACAACAAGTGGATCCTCTCCACTGTCCTTTTTTCAGTATCGAAATCGTTGAATCAACATTATTACGTCCATAATGGTAAACGAAACACTCTGTTATAAATATATACACGAAACATCACAGTTACAGAGCGGTTATTAATTGTGAATACTTCCTAGCCTATAAACACGTTCATAAATCACTCGGCCCGTGAATTATAATATTAAAAAGGCTGCTATAATTTATGAATTAAAGTATCGCATGCTATTTTACATCACCTATAGATTTCATTTTGTATTGTATAAGTGTTTTTTTTTAATACGCAGCTGTATAGAAGCATTTTTATGAAAGGATGAAGTCGACCACGTCTTAGTTTTAAGTAGGATCTAGACATGCAACTATGAAAAAATTACACGTGAATTGATTATAACTTGATTATGGCCTTGCGAGTTACAGGTACTATATTAAATCGCACTAGAATTAATTTGGTGTGTTCAAGAAATATTACATACAGAAAATATACAAAGTGTTTCTTCACGATGTACATTTACCAAAATAATAATAATACAAATTTAACTCTACTTTAATTTGATGTTATTTTTAATGGATTCGTGGTTTAAATGATTAAAACTAAAGAAACGTTTATAAATAACACATGATGATACTGTATATAAACAAATACAGTTAGTCATAAAAATATTGATCCTCCTCAGTATAACCTTCAGTGAATTTAAAAAAATTAAAAAATACATTAATACAAACTAGTAAGCCTTAAAATATATCACATTTAAACCAAAAATAAATAAAGAAAAAAAAGTAACACTGCAATACAACGTATGAAAATCAACATAAAAATATTGACCCATATGTCAACTAAAAAATCTATGTAGAAACCAGGCGTTCTCCGACAAAATCAGGGTCGAGACAGTTATGTTTTTTATGAGTTGAGGTTGTCAGCCCGTATGCCCAACCACCAACTTTAAAACTTGAGACTGGGAATCTAACGTAGACTCCCGCATGACAGGCGTAGATACAAGCCACTACTCTACCAGTTAGTTCCATATATCAACCATTCATAGAAAAAGATGAATTTCCAAATATTTGTTCTGTTCGTCTTTCCAGTAAATATGTAATGAAATTAAATTGATTATCATTTTGATATTTTACTGAAATTAGTTGAATTAGATATTACAACAATTGTAAAGATGGTCAAAGTGCATGAGAAAAATTATATTCTTTTTTTTAAAAGAAAAGTTTGTTTGAAAGTACAAAAGAAAACTGACAAAATATAAATGATGAAACTATTCAGCAAATAATAAGAAAAAACAATTTTAATAATTGTATTTCTTGAAAAAACGTTGATAAATAAAGTGAACAGAGACGAAAAGATTAAATTCACCTATGAACATGAAAGTTTTTAACAATGAATGTAAATTTGAAATATTTGTTGTACCTCTAAGAAAAGACATGTGAAAAAACCGGATCAAGAATTCAATAAAGAAAATTTACAACCTGCAATTAAATTTGGTGATGGTTTATTATTAATGAAAGAGAGGTATATGGTAGTAAGTGAAGTAAGCAATCTTCATTTTATATAAAATCCAATGAACAATTTTACCTGCCTGTACATTTTAAAAAAGAATCTTAGTCAGTGCAGAAAACTTGGAAATACAAGACAGTTTCTTTTTCCAACAGGATATCAATTCTCTGTATCTTGTGAAGATTATGAAAGAATGGATCTTGTGAAATGTATACGTATTTGTTCTGGAATTTTGAAAAATCCACTTACACATAAATAAAGTATGAAGATATTGAAAAAGTGTTCAATAATTATTTACTTATAATTTGATACGCATTTTGACAACAATGTTGCCATCGACAGAGTGCTTCGTTATAAAGTCCAACTTTTTAATATCTCGTGGTATTGAGATGATAGTTTTTGTGTAATGCTCTCAGAAAACTAGAAATATCAACTCAACTACTCTACATAAATATCATTAAACATTTACAGAAAGAACTGCAAATATTATTAAGAAATATCAAATTTTTAATAAAAGTATATTGAAAAATCTTTGTAAGAAGAATACAGCACAATAAACTATAATTTTAGTATAAAATTATGTATATTTCATTTTATAGGGATTAAACATTATTTTAAAATCAATGAGTTATCCAAAAATATTAAACTTGTTTTAATACAATATTTTATACCAATAATATTGTGTTGATTTTTATACATATAATTTCTATAATATAGGAAGGCTCAAATGACAATAAAGGGTTTAAACATATATTAACTTGATTATTGCCATTTATTATTATTTACTATCCTTCAGTCTTATTTGGGTAATTCTATATTACTATTTCCTTTTAATCTGTTTATATATTTAATTATTTTAATACATTTTTTAATTTTCTAAATTCTTTCAGCTCAATAGAATTTATATAAATGTTTAAATGCGATGAGTGGGTGGATATTTTTATGATCAGCTATAAGTCTTATTAAAACTGAATATAAATTTTACTGTAACTACAATATTTCACTCCTAATGACTAAATGTCTAAAAACACATTCTTCTAGCAATAACGTACACATATTTCAGAGCAATTCTCGTATATTTCCAAAAACACATAACGTACTGAAAAGAAAAGATCTCGTGAGGTTGCAAAACAGTTATTCTAAACATTTACGATACCAATCTCAGCTATACAATTACCATTGCGTTTTATTGGTCTTATGTATACGCAACATTTCGAAGTCCTTGTTGGAAAATAGAGATTTTCAAGAATAGATATGTAGTGAATGTATGTATGTATATATGTGCATGTTTGAAATAGTATATCTCATTTATAGTTCTATTTAATCAATAATCATTACAATGAAACAAATGTAAACAGATACGGGTAATTATTTTAAGAGGATTATATTACAGCTCGTTCAGTTCAAATATCGCTATTGATTAGTTTTTTTATTGAATCTGTTAATGAACGGAAATATTTTCGACTGTTTTTATTATGAAATAACTATTTAAGTTTGAATACGAAATTCGAATAAACAAAACGATCAAATTACATTGATTTTCCTTTTTATAAAATGCTATTATTTAATGATTAAATAATTTAACGAAAAAAATTAATATTTAAACCTGTCAGTTGTTTAAAAATTGATAATAAATCATAAAGAAGTACGAAATAAAAACAAACTGGAATATATAAATCTTAAACGCACTTCCTTTTGTACAAAAACAACAATATTTTACATCTTAAATGATGAATTTATTTAACTGAAATGTAATAAAAACGAATCGTTTTCAAAGTTTTAAGAGAGATTAAATTAAATCCAAAACATTTAAATTTCGTCACAGGAAGGTAACAAAGTAAATTAATATCTATATAATACTTTTTCAGTTATATATCCTTTAATTTATGTAAATCCTTTAAAGCGAGGAATATCTTTCTTCACAACAAAAATAAACACTGATTGTTAATACATTTTTCATTTGGTATTATTTCAAATCAATTTCCAGTCAGTTTAAAATAATCATTAAAACACTCAATTATATGAACTTATTTTTAATCAAATTTCCTCAACGAGAATGTATTTCGCATAAGAAAAGGTTTTTTTTATCGAATATGTTATTTTTCGTTCTATATTAAACGATACAATTTCATTTTACGATATTTTACAGAAACTGTTTTCAGTTCGATTTTTTTTTATTAGATAAAGAATTATTTACTTTTTATTTCAATTTTATTATAACAGTTTTGAATACATCAATCATAAGCAGTTTATATTTTCATTTTTTATTTCTAATTTTTTCTTTGATATCAATTATTTTAACAATTATATGAATGATACATGAATTTTATATTTTTTTTTACTTTTCACACATTCACCATATGCAATTTGTTTTCTATTAACAGTTCTTTTTTAAAGTTTCTTTTTTATTTTATTGAAAAAAATACTATGGAAGAACTACTGTTATATATATATATATATATATATATATATATATATATATCGAGAGAAAGAGAAGCTAAATTAATTATAATAAGTCAAATATTAATAATAAGAAATATAAATCGTTGAAAAAACAAAATTACTATAAATCATTTACATTAATATAATTAATTAAAATATAGTTTCGAAATTGATTTTTTTAAACTTATATATATGTCAAGTAATTAATTTCAAGAATCATTAAATAAACATTGATGTCGACATGAATATTACCGGATCAAACAAATATACGAAACATATCTATTTATAGAAATAATCTTAAGATTCCTAATCTCATTTCCTGGCATTATAAAGTATTTCAGTTTTTACAGACTGTTTGTTATTTATGCCATTTCACCGAATATAATCGATATAAAAACTACTGGAATAGTACACAAGTAATTATAGTTAGTTCTGATAATAACATAAATTATATCTTACACATATTGTTCTTTAGATCATTTCTTATCTAACTGTTAACTCACAAGACTGTTATTAATTCATCAGTTTAGTTAGATTGAATTTATGAAGACTACATCCGGCCATTTTGTCCACCCCCGCTTTAAGCATATGTTGTTAAAAAACATTTTCATGTATGTACGATTTTTGTAAAGATAATATAAAAATGTAACAATTATTTTCACATATATATATATATATATATATATATATATATATATATATATATATATATAGCTACTAAAAATCATTCCAAAAAAATTAAACAAATACGAACAGACCTGTACTTTGATTTAAAATAAAAATATCTTAATGGCGAACTCACAAACGATTAAAAAAAATCAAGTACTCTTACAACCGGTTTGATATATTAATTTATTTAACATTTGTCTTTATCAAAAGTGTACACTTGAATATACTCCATTATAATAAAATTCCTGCGTTTTATTTTATTTTGTACTTTCATTTTTTATATAATTTTCATTCATAAAATTTGACTACATTTAAATAAGTGGCTATTAATGATATTAAAATATCAATCGCAGAAAAATGTGTATTGATGAATTAATATACATATATGTGTGTGTATAAAATTCCATTTAAAAGATTTATGCCATATAAAAATGAACTATAGCATTTATAATTAACTTAATTACAATACATATCAAATGTTCTCTTATTTCTCTTTTCTTTCCAAGTGTTTCGTATCAATTTACTTGATAACAAAAGTCATAATAAAAAAAGGTTTGTAGAATCATTTGTCATCATCACAGAGCACATGTCTTACTATGTCAACAATTTCTGATACATTATGTATATATGTAAACGTATGTTGTCTACATAATGACAAAGTATACAGTTGCATCAAATAAAAACATTTAAATGAGGCAATTAAGTTTGTCTCTAATGTGATTTTTTCTATATCACTTTGTACAGTTCTGTTAATCTGTATATAAAATTATAAAAGTATTTGTTCTTGGCAGAAATATCTTTGAAAAATAATTATTTCAACACATTTTTTTATATGAATGTTAAATATCTGATTATATCAAATAATGTTTCAATACAAAACTGTATTCTTTTTATCAATATTCAATTATAAAGATTTTTTTTATTTCACTGTACTACATCGTTCCATATTTTCAGGTCAAATAAGATATCATATTCTCTAAAAATATTCAAAGACCGTTTATATATCTATTGAATATATTACAGCATTTAAACAATAGCTAATATTTTTTTTATTTGCTGACTTTCAAATCGTTAACCATATTAATTATTTATAAACGTAGAATACGTTTTCATCGAACACAATATCTAATAAATTTTTATAACATTCAAAAATTACAATCTTTCAATGTTCATTATATAAAAAATTAATAGAATTCAATTGGATCTCAACAGTCGTTACTAAGCTATCAAAATTATGGTATTATCTGTATAGAGAATATTCGTACATCCATATTTATACAATATACGTCAACAACTTCTCAACTTTATACGCATATATATATATATATATATATATATATATATGTATGAATGTATGTAGAAACGAATAGAAGGATGTAGCATACAGATATATAATCATCCGCTTTCGTTTACATCGACCCATACTACAAGTTCAACGTAAGGTATTTGACTCGACATGTTGCCGTCTTGTTGTTGGCTGCTGAGGCATCTAACTAATGTAATAAAACCTGTACGATGGCTCTTAGAGTCGTCCATCGCCCATCGCATTACCGTTAACGCAAACTTACACAAACGAAATGCATCACTAGCACAAACGGCTTGCATAATGGATCAGTTCGAATCAGTCGAGTGGCAAGTCTGTATGTGTATGTGGCGATTCTCATTGTAGAATCGAATCGCAGAATTGCTAATTAACTTAATGAAGTGATCTATCAAACGTCAAAAGAATATCACACTAATGTAAATAGTCGAGATGGAGTTAAGTAAGCCGATTAAATATTCCGGAATGTCATGTTTGTTTGTTTTTTTGGGTGAGAAATTAATTGCCTGTGATGATTGTTGCTACGATTGCACTATTTAACATTTTAAATTGTTTTCAATAAATAATACATATTTAATAGCACATACAAGTGATATGTAAATATGACAAATTCTCTTATTAAAAAAAAACATATATATATTCCATAATTTGAATTTCACTGACTCAAAATAGAAAGAAAGTGTAAACGATTCTAAGAAGAGATACTATAATATTAACCAGGCAGAAAAAGCTTAGAAAATATTTCCGGTCAAAGTGAAGAGGTACTCAGCAATATGCAAATGAGATCAACAAGATAACTCAAAATTCTAAACATTTATAAATTATTTAGAAGGTTTTTGAAGAGACCTTCATTCAGCAGATGATAGAAAGACACTTCTGCTGCTGATATATATTAGTATGAAACGTAGGCAATTTCAGTAGAAGAAAAATATTTGGTAACTTTGAAGTTTGATGTTATAGAAAAATATGTAATGTTAAATTGATAGTCAGATTAAGTGAGGAAATGTTTAGAAGAGGTAAAATAAATGTACATGGAATAATATTGTAGAATTAAGAGTAAAGCTGATAGGATATAAACTGAGTACGAGATCTTACTTAAAATCATTTCAAGGAAATGGTGCATGGAAAAATTCTAAAAAAGAACTATTAATTATTCTATATAATAAATAATGAGAAATACAGGATTTAGCAGTTAGATAATAGAAAACTATGTACAGCTAGAACAAACCAGAATACTATATTGAAAAAAATATAATATAATTTAGATAATATTCTTATATCAGATATTTCTTTAAAAAATAATATTTAAATAGAAAAATATAAATTCGCGATAAAATATGTCTATAAATACAAAATCTAAAACTAGTTTGAAGGTAAATTAAAATTTATTCTTAACAAGACACTAAATTATAATTTAACAAAAAATACTTTAATTCTATTTTATTTATAAATAATTTTAACAGTACATTTAAAAAATCGATTAATCTTGTTCTATAAATCAGTTTAAATTACAAACAGTGAATAATTTTCACCGAAACCGACAAAAATTTACTCTACATTCAGCATCATTGTAAAAAGATAACAGGACACACGATAATTCTGAAAAAAGTCGATAGTATCAATCAGTAACTGTCCATAAACTAAACGGAATTACCGCCAAGAGAGCTGTAATTTATTTGGGTTCACCATTATTGGCCAAGGGTTAGGTTTATGTTGCATTAATTCGCGAAAAGGGTTTAGATGGTGTTGTTTTAGTTACTTCGGATGTTAATAAATTAAATAACGCTTCACAGACAATACCATGTTTAGAGAATATTAGAAAATCTTATGATAATCATTCAATTATTTAATGCGGACGCGTAACAAACGAATATATTAATATTAAATTAATTTTAAAATCATTAAAATTTTATATTGAAATGTTTTCACACAATGTTTGAAAATACAATTAAATAATTCACAAACAAATACTAAATGGAATTTGAAATTGAAATGAGGGTTAATACAAAATTAATTACTAATATGGACCTAAAATTACGAAAACTTTCTTAACATTAATAACTTATGTATCGTTGGAATTATAGTACATATGAATTTTTATATATATATATATATATATATATATATATATATATATATAATTGATTAAAAAGAACATAAAAATCTTTATTAATCTTATATATCACAATGATGGACACAATATATGAGAATAACATTCAATGTCTCTTATAAAGGCTTAACACGTTCATAAAGCTTAGGATAAACTGTGTTTATTGCCAGATTTGCACATAAAGGAACTTAATTGTGTCTTAAAACTATTAAAGCTATTATTATAACAGCAAGCTCAGCAAATAAACAGCTTCGGTGATCTCTTAACTTCTATAATAACTTTACTGTTGTTTTTATATACATTTTTGCATTTAACAAATTAACACAAGATTATTGTTGTGATTTATTACGTATTTTGTATAAGAAGTCTTTATATAAAATATTTATTCAAATAGTTAATTGTTTAATTTTTTAAATATTTTCTTAGACATAACAATGTTTCCAATAAGAAAATGTAAAAAAAAATTTGAAGCTTAACCCTTTGAGAGAATAAGTCTCGCCCACATGAGTTTTCTTAAATAAACACGAATTTTATGAGGTAGATGTGCTGCAAAATTTTAAGTATTTCAATTTGTTATTAATTTGTATAAACAAATTTCAAAGAAATAATATGAATAGTAAATAAATCAATTAAATTAGCTGAATAAAAAATCCTTGCTTCAAGATTAATTGTCGAGTAAGGAGTGAAATTATATTTTAAAAATTATTAAAGTATAAATATTATACGTTTTAATGTGTATCACAAACTTTAACTATTTTCAATGAGCAAGTTTATATATATATATATATATATATATATATATATATATATATATATATATAATTTCATCCTCCAAGTTAAAACAATATATAAGACTTGTCTTGCAGATGCCTCATAAACTGAAAGTAATTTAATTAATTATAAAAACAGAGATACATTCCAGACTTTCATAGTCCATACAATTAAAATAATTCTTGTATAATTTTTACTGTATTATAAAGACCTCTGAACTACAAAAGTTCTTCATTTGCAGAAATTAAAATACTTTTACTAATATTTTCATTCCACTTATCAAAGATAATTATATAACGACAATTTTATCAAAACTTTTACAATTATTTTCTTTGTTTAAAATAAAATTGTTTTTGAAGATAATGACTTTTTAGAATATATTTTTTTAAAAATATTTTTTATTAGGAAGATTTGTTCAATTGAATCTAAATTATAAAATATTCTTTAAATACATTTAAATTAAATAGTTAAGTACGTGTAGAAATATGAAAGCTTTCTTTATATCTTAAAAAGTTAATTATATTAATCTGTGTTTTTTTTTCTTGTTTCAGTTAGATAGGGTAGACCAAGTGAATGATCATTCAGTTTCATTTGGACTATCCTATATTAATCTTAAGGATTCATATAAAAAAATAATCAAATATTGTGTAATTTAATTTTTACTATCCAACAAATTCTTAAACAAATATTATTAATTTTAATTTACGTAAACAACAAACTAGTTATTGAATTATTGCAAAAATCGAATTAAATATTTACACAAATACCAAATTTATTACAATCATTAAACTAGTGATATATTAAATATATTTAGTATATTCAATCTATTTAATATTTAATAAATTCAAATCTTATAAATAATTAAACAGTTTACATAACTACTGCAATGCACTATAATTTTAATTAGATACATATTAGGGAATGAATGCATAATAGTTTGATAATTTACTAACATACATATATATATATATATATTTATATAATTGCAATATCTAAACAGCTACACAATCAATTAACTATAATAACATTTATGTATTGTATTTTACATAGTAAACACATTTAGATATTATTATATATTAATGTATGTATTATTTTAGTTATAAAAGAAATTAATTATATGTATTTTATATAAAATTAAATTACAAAGATTTTTCATAACGAAATAAATTCCACATCAAAAGAATGGATATAAAACAATAATAGCTTTTCAAAATTATATTCATTCTAAATATAGTCTCTCTCTCTCTCTCTCTCTCTATATATATATATATATATATATATATATATATATATATATATATATATATATATATATTAGTATGTATGTTTGTATGTAAATATAATTTTTAAAAATACTTTATTCTATTTCAAAGATGAAAATAAAGTTCAATCTACTTAGTATAAAAGATTTAGTTCATTTCTTTATAAACACATTCATCCTAATTTAGAATTTTAATACATTATTCATATGTTTATATAATTGTATGAAGTTGCGCACGAATCAGCTTCGAAAATATTCATATCAAAAATATTCCACGCATAAAATACCTGGAATTTTTTTCATATATTAACGAAACAACTAGTATATAAATTAAATAACATTTTCCCTATATAAAATGTGTATATTAATGAACGAACGATTTACGAGTCTACTTTTTTTAATTAATTTTAACGTTTCATAAATTAACCTTGAATATTTACACGAATTATTTTCGTAAATTCAAATATTTATCATAAAACGACCTTCATTGAAACTTAATTAAGTTAATTGAAAAAGTAAAAGTGAACAGATTTAAAACTGGAAATGAAGAGGAAATGAAATAATGGCTGTAATCAAGTATGAAATCATCTTAGATATAAATATTTTTTCCATTAATGTTTTCGTTTTACAAGTTAAACCATTACTGAAATATCTGACATAAAAATAAATTGAAATTTTCGTTGTTGTATTAACAACGTGGATCGGTCGATCTTAATTTAAAGTATATCTACTAAAACGTTATTTCCTTTAATTATTTATAAATACAGTAAACGAATTTGTTGGTAGTATATCGTGCATGTGCAAACTGTTAAAAGTATAATCATTTTCCACATAGTAATTACTATCATTTATAATATAATTAAAAATATGTACATTAATTTCCATGCGACTAGATAAAAATATTTTCCCACAGACGACTCGGCTCGGTCGTCATCTCATCGTCACGCATGAGATGGCAAAGAAAACAACTAGACACACTTGTTTTGCCGATGTTCATATCAAATTTCTTTGCTGTCGCATTAAACAGTACACGAAAGGGTTATCGTCTCTTTCTTTAAGGTTTACTCGATAGTAAGCAGGTGTTATTAAACTATTATATCTTATTCTAGCAAATGAATTTTAATAAGTATTTACTTTATATCATCTTGACACAAGTAAAAAGAACGTTTCTTATTTTTATGCATCAGTCGAAACTTCTTCAATGTTGATTTAATTGTTTATCCAGTTTTACTTACAGATGAATCAACGAATATAAAAGTTTTACATCGTCCAGTCGAATTTAGAGTTAAATCACAATTTATTTAAATAATAAGAGAATTTGAAAAGTAGGGTGTTTATTCATACATAACGAAAATAAATAATCAAACCGGTTACAAAAATAAATTTATTTTAGTAATCAAACTTACATATTAGAGGTATGCCTTGAAAATCAAGTCACACAAACAGATAATAACAATAAAAAGCATTAAAAATGTATTTTATTTCGATAAATATTCTTATTTTTTTAATATTAGCTATCTTGTGTAAGAAAAATAAATTACATGTCATTCTTACTGACATTTTTACTGTCAAAAAGTACATCTGGCACTTTTTACTTTTTAAATTCGACCAAAAAAAGTATTACAGAAGCACTTAAAAATTTATATACCTATGAAGACAGTTATTTTATATCTAGTATTACTTGTGAATTTGGTTTAGGAGATTTAAAACTAGTGATTTTGATAGGAAAGATCAAAAACGTGCTAGATAAGAAATAAGTTCAAAAAATGATAAATTACAAAAGTTTTTACAATAAATAAAAATCAACTATGGATATAAATATTCTTTATCTTATGAATTAAATAATATATACAATAAAATGAAAATATGAAAAATGATTTATTTTCCATAGCAGAATAATTTAGTTGACGAACAATAAATAAAAATAATGAAAGTGTTTCAATGTCAAAACTTATAATTTCCAAGAGTTATTGAACAAAAAATCAGTTCAATCGAATATTAATCTTGCAAAAACACTAGAAATTAATCAATCTACTGCTATTCGATGTTTGCAAGAATAAGAAAAATACATAAAGAAAATTGTATCACACACATGGTAATAAAAGAGAAGATTTTGAGACGTTTAAACATATACATTTCACTGAATTAGATACATTATAAGTGCTTAACTTTAATGTTTAATATTAATAATTACTGATACACAGCTGGAAGGAAGTAGAATGAGGGGGAGATAAAGGAAGACGTAATTAGGTAGAATTAAGAATGTTGGGAGGAGAAAAAGGAAGACTATGGTAGAGACGAAGAAGATAGTAATGAGTAGGAAAGAATATTAAAAATGGATAGAAGCTCATCTGACTGCTGAAAGAGCGTAAGGGGAAGGAAAGGAAGGAGATAATTACTGATAATTATCACTATAAATAATGTTACTGAACTAATAGTCACTCATTAAATACTTCTCAGTTTACACAAACAAATACTGTCTTAGATATATTAAAAATATTTTATGTCAATAAAAAATAAAATTAAAATTTAATAAAAAAACGTTTCAAAAATTTCATACAATTTTTTTTAGAAAAAGTAACAAGTAAAATAAGACTATGTATGAATATTATTTTTTATAAAATTATACAGAAAAAATACGTGAAAATATTTAATTTCAAAAATTTAATATAGAAAAACAAATATATAGGATTATTCAAATGTGACGCCTAGATTTGTGTTTTATTAAAAAGAAACATATTATAGAGTGGTGTATAGGGAGACGTATGTGTAGTTTTTTTTTAATAAAACACAAATCTAGACGTCACATTTGGATGACCGTATACAATGTAATTTAATGCTCATGTTTTTTTAAAAAAATGTATATAGTCATTGAAGAATAGGTTATGTTTTTAAAAATACAAATTGATTTAATAACAACTAATTTTAACTAATCTTAAAATAATCATACAAGATAATATTAAAAAATTAATTAAACAAACAGAACTTATTATGTTAAGTCATTTAAATTGCATAAACGAGCTATTCTAAACAAATTAACTATCACATATCAAAATTCATATCTAAGAATAGAATAGTTCACATGTACTTGACATGAACGTTTCTTTCTTTGATATAAGAGCACTGATATGTTAACAAGTACAAAAGATTTAAGATAACCGAATTTTTATATAAGTACTCAAGTAACTATTAAACAGAAGAGCAGGTTTCTTAATGAATAATATATCAAAATGCAAATTTTATATCTTTTACATCAACTTTCCGTTCGGGCGTGAAAATACATTTAATCAAAACATATATAAGCGTATATGTATTTTTATATAAGTTTTAATACATTTTTTAATGATGTTTTTTCGAGGTCTTCCGTGAATGAGTTCTTGATTATATCAAACATTTCTAACTATGTATTGTTTTAGACTTTCAGAATGAAATCTTAAGCACGATATTATTTTATTAATAGAACATGCATTTTTTCTCAAACTCTATCAATTATAACAATAGTGATAATATATATAACCTAAAAATTTAATTAAGAAAGTACAAAAGATAAATTGATGAAAGTTCAATATTTCATAGAGGAACTAGAGTTTACAATATTCTTCGTTGTAAGATTTCTCAAACAACTCTTCCTTAAATAACGTTTTTAGAAACTAGATTAAAAGAAATAAAATTTATGTAAAAAATGTTAGAACATTTAAACTTCTTTACCAGACTTACAATACTGAACAAACGTATTAAATATTTGAACGAATTGAAAATTTACTTTGTTTGAATAATTTAAAAGTTCTTTAAACGTGAAACACTTCACATAATTTCGAAAAGACAAACATTTTAAATATTAATATTACTTAGAATTCAAACGTTTCAATAATTTATTTTATTCATTTTTTTATGTAGTTTTACATACATAGATACATATATATATATATATATATATATATATATATATATAAACTATAATGAGTTTGATACCTTTTTTGAATACATAAAACTATGTTAACTATTTAAATTGAAATTTAAAAAACAATGGTCTGTCAGAGTTAATAAATAAAAAACGTGAATCGAATGATTGCCATCAATAATCAATAACATAAACTAAAATAATCTTAAACATGACTACCACAAAAGAAACACTATAAGTACATATTACAATATATATATACAGCAAAGGTATCCGACACAATAATTTGACATTTATATTCCATTTACTTGTCGATTTAATTGTAAGGAAGAGAAACCATCGATAAGAGAATGTAAGTAAATTATACGAGCTTCTCATCAAACAGAACTACAGAAAAATCAACGTCGCATTTACATTAAACGGAAAGCCCCCTTTTATAAATAAATGAGTGAAACGCTCGACAGCGTCATCTTCTTAAAGACACCTTATCGAATCTCGGTGATCTGCTGAATCCAATAATGTCGTGTGTCGTACATGGCACCGTCAATCGACTAAAGTCGCTGTATCAAGATAACATGCGAATGTATGTACATTCTTACACACACACACATTATATATATATATATATATATATATATATATATATATATATATATATATATATACGAATTGGTAGAGAGAATAAAAACTGATGGTTTAAGTGGTTATACAATAGAGACAACATATAATATCATTCTATTCTTAAATACGATTCTCTTTGTTTAAGATCTGTGTTCAATATCAGTTTTTTTTAAAAAACTATATTCAACTGTACAAAATAAATATCAAAACATACGTCTACTCGTCCAATTTGCATATAGATACCCACACACCTTGTTTCTGTCTTCAGATTCACTACAACATAACATACATACAAATAAATACACATATACATACATAAATACATATATATATATATATATATATATATATATATATATATATATATATATATATATACATAAATAAAGGGGGTACACACAAAATAGTACTATGTATATTCATATACATACATACATATATATTATATTAAAAAAGTTACATTTTATTTTTATTTATTATAAATTCAGATTTTGATTACAAGAATATAAATATTTTAATTATTAAAAAAATTCAGACATTTCCATTTATAAGCAATTTTCTTTGACTTATTTTAATCAAAATATTTTCCAGAAATTTCTATTACCTTTTACCATCTTTGAAACAAAAAATGGATACTATGATAAAAACACCACAAAATTACTGAATCGTTACCAAAAACCTCTATTGCATTCAATAAATTAGATACTGTGGGAGTGTATAAGATCCACATACAATAACAAAAATTTGAAAAATAACGTTTTCAAAACACCATTTTATTTCCTATAATCATGCAGAACGTTTTTTATTTTTCACGATAAAATCATTATTTTTAAATTTGTTAAACCACCCAGACAAATTTTCTACTAGAACGTCATCACTGTAAGTTTGATAAATAATTCTAGGAATTTTCACAACAGTTTTATTTTGATTAAATAAAAATAAAATACAGTAATAAATTTACGTCTTATCGGTTTTTAGATTAATTTTTATTCAGGTTTATCAAAATTCACGAAATAAACAAACAAAACCACAAATGTTAATTGACATAACTTTTATCATCATTTAAACTTGGTCAAATCTTTGACTATACACCTGATATAAACATGTTTTTGAAAATTAGATTTATTTGTTTAAAAAAATTTTACTCATTCAATCAGTATTAACTTTCAAAAATTGACCAAAAATAAAGACTGATTTACTACAATAGATTTTCTCGTTTATATAAGTTATAATATATATATATATATATATATATATAAAAAAATTGAAAAAATACTAAACACAACTATATGAAAAAATAAATAATGTTGTGAATTATTTATGAATGCGATTAATTATAAAAAAATCTAACAGCATTAAGTGCAAAAGATATTTAGTTCAATATATACTTTGTTTTGTTGTTGTCCACCCGGTATATATATATATATATATATATATATATATATATATATATATATATATATATATATATATATATATATTGATACATACACACATATGAATATAATTCCAGCATCCAATGATGTGAGAGCCATGATACATGCTTGCTTTACTGAATAACTAAGTTATGTGCGTCGATTGCTCGTCGTTGGAGTAACTTTATACGATCGAATATTAAGATAACGTGTCGGTGTATTAAAAAATGATCCTAAATTAAGTTTATTTAGATTTTATTTATGTTTAAATATGCATGTACGTAGATAACGGCACAGTATTATAATATCAAATAAGAGATGATAGAATGAGTTTATTAAAACCGATTTTTTTATATATGGTGTTCGTTCTTTTTCTTTAATAAATATGTAACGGTTCATTCAATGTTACGTAGACTGGATTGTTTGTTTTAAAGGTTCGTGATTTAGTTTTCGTCGTTTATTCCGCACGAGATGCTTTTGAAGTGAAAGGATCTTGATGGATGGTGTTGTCTATAAAGGTTTTTTGTTTTATATATTCTATTTTGTGTACGTTTTCTCTAGGGTAATAACAGTGATTGTACAGCGGCTGAATTCAATTCGGAATATTTGTTTGTCACGAGGTTTTTGCTTTTAAATTTATAAATAAATGTCCTATATGTTTGAGTTCGATGAAATTTTATTGAAAATATCGTTGTTTGAATTTACTACGACTATATTCACTAAAAATAAATTACTTTAACATATTTTATTATCAAAACTATTGTTAACATTTTTTTAATATAATTGTGTGTAATAATTTAATATATAAAAATAGACATTAATAAATATTGTTTACTTACGGTATTTTGAATAAATCACGAATTAAAATTTAATTAATCTAGTTGTGAAATTAAAAACTATTAATTCCCTATGATACACACACAAACACATATATAATATCAATACTGAATTTATGATTTAAATTTATTGTACAATAAACATCATAATATTTACATTAATTTTATACCGACTACAATGCTAAAAATTAATCTAAAATGATTGATTAAAATGATGTTAATAATAGAAGATTAATTCAAGTTTAACAATACCATCAAATTGTTTTAAATCATGATTGTATTATATATATTTCATATATAATTGATTAATTACTTTCTGAATATAATACTAATTTGTTAAATAGATTTTAAACAAAAATTAAAAGGTACTTATATAAAAAATAAAAATAATTATCTGTGTTTGTTTATTAATATTTTTTATGAACTGTAGAAACGAAAATCTATATTTATAAAATTTTATAACGAAATGGTGAAGTTATAAATGAACATTAAAATAAAAAATTTGGAAAAATAATATATATTTATTTAAACAATTAATTTGACTTAAACAGTGATGATTCAATAATTTCGATAATTAAAAATGAGAATATTAGACTTATTAGTTTATCTATTCTAAATTATTCAAAACTTTTTTAAACAAAAATAAATTTACATAATTCCTTAAACTAGAAAAAAATATTGTTCAAATAGTAATACATAATATAAACTTATAAAACGATTAAAAATATTAATGAACATATTTCGTCCTATGGATTAATGAAAAAAATCGTTTTTTGGTCTGATAAATGATATTTTTCCTATATAATATACTTTTTCTCTTATTTTAAAGGAACAAAGAATTTCATTTAAAAAGAATCTCTTTTGATCAGTATATTTCAAGCATTTGTTAAAATACAATTTCATTATGATAAATATTTCTCCTGAGAATATATCATATAAAACATTTCACTCGTTTACAATTAATTCGTCATCCTCTTATTCACTTTCAAATCCTATAAACACGTCATCTTAGATTTATCCAATGATTTCAGATTGAGAATATATTTTGAATGCAATATCATCAAGTATATTTTTAAACAGTTCTTGTCGCTGTATATATATATATATATATATATATATATATATATATATATATATATATATATATATATAATTATTTTATATAAAGTACATTTTTTCTTGCATCAAACATTTAATAAAAATAAAATTTATTTAGCACAAAATAATATCATCCCATATTGTTAAAAAAATATATAATCATTTTATCATACTTAGCAATGAAAATTGCAGACAATATCACTCATTATTTAAAAAAATTGTAAATCATTTTTTTCTAAAAAAAAGTTTCAATTATCAATACCATCAAGTAATAATTTGACATATTTTAAATCAACGCTAATATCGTACAACAAAAAATTAATCACCGTTCTGTATTTTTCCTTTATATCAGAGAAAAATAATCATCGCTGATGGTACATAATTTATTTGAAAAATTCAATTATCTAATTGTAATTTCAAATAACTTAAAAGCAAATCAAATTAAAATCGATTCAAACCTGATATCGAATGAAAATGCCGATATTTACATATTTTTCATTATCTCTTTGTTCAGAACTCAGGGTCAAAAAATATATTCTACCTTATTTACATTATATAATTTACATTCTAATCAAGTTCAATTAGTGTATTATGTATATTATACTAACCTAATAAAATTATTATAGGTATTTTGTGTATGTATATATATATATATATATATATATATATATATATATATATATATATATACCTCCAATATACACATTCCTGGGAGGTCAGTAGAGTCATTCAAGTATGCTATATACGAATACGTGTCGTCTAGAAAGAGAAGTTAACATGCAGAACGTTTTGCAACGGCCATTGTTAACTTGTTCACAGCAGCTGACCAGTCCATTATAAGTATTCACAACTATGTACCTATATTCTGTATGTGATGGACGACTTTTACACACAAGTTTATGTGGATACGATAGAACGGTACAAATTACATCTATAGTTATGAATCCCTCCCGATGGTTGTAGACCCATCCTGGCCGACTGACATTGTCCAATTACGGTTACAGAATGCATATCGTGAATACTGACCTCTCCGTCAGACAATTGAAAAGAACTGATTTATAGAAATAGGTTACGTGTATTACAGATAAGATTCACCTTTATCCCATGTAGTTCATCTGAATAGTTCAATTTTAGTAAAACGTGCACGAAATATACATACTGTATTACTTTTTTTAGTTTCTTTATAAAATGTTCTTATTTATTTTTTACAATATTAAAAAAAAATTAGAAAATTTTATAAAAAAAAATGGAATGGAATTGAAAGACATTTGATCGGCCTAATTGACAAGTTTTGGGAGAAATCTTCATTCAGCAGTGGATAGAAAAAGCTACCAATGATGATTATGATTATATATATTGGAATTATACTGAAAATTAATCAATGATTTCGAAAAATCAATCTATTAGAATAAAAATATTTAAATATTACTCTCTATAATATTAATGTTCTATTTTATATACAACGTCTTTTTCCATTAAGAATTTCAAAAATCAAATTAAAACAGACAAAAATATTGATATTTAAATATGATCTTAAATTAAATCCTCTCATTAACTACCCCATTTATTAACATGTCTAATTAACAAGTATGTTTTTCTTCACTCAAAAACGATTGCTTAAGAAAATAACAAAAAAAAAAATGCCTGATTATTTTAAAAATAATAATTAGTATAAAAACTTAAATGACGTACGAAAAAATAATTACATATTTGTAATCAATAAAAAAATATATATGAAAAATCAAAATAAACCATGATTATAAATGAGATAAAAATTGATTAAAGCCGATTTTAAAATGAAAAAGTACGGTCGTATTAAAATAAATAATAAGCTTTAAATACTTTCACGTTGATTATAAAAGAATCAAACAGACTAATTTTTCTTTAAATATTATTATCTGTAATTTAATACCCTAAACATCAAAGTTATCTCGTACATCAAAATAATTTCATCTCTTTGTAAAAAAAATCGTATTTCGCAGATTATCACACAATTATCGTTTTTTTTTTTTACAACCGAGAAACGTTTTCCTTTGACGCCAGTTTCCTTTATGTCAACTTCCGCTATAATACAATTGTACGACTAAGACAGAACGAAAGACCCACGAACCATAAGCATCCTAAAAATCGACGTTTCCTTAATTGTTTTCGATTTGTATCTAAGTAATTGCCGTTCGATTTCGACGCCTGCAAAAATAAATTACTTTAGGAAATTACACAACAGTGACTTTGATGTTAGAGTGCAGATGGAAGAACAAATCATTCGCAATGGTTCATTACATGGTCTTTAATTAAACATGACTAAACTAAAATTTGTGTCTAACGTGACGTCGAAGATCGTTCAAAGCCGACTGGGATCAATCGAAAAATGCTTTGTACCGGGTGATCTGTTTTAACACTACAATCGAAACATCAAGATTTCAATACAGCCGTATTAAAAAGAAACCAATAATAAAAAGTAACATATAATTTAACACATACATACATACATATATATATATATATATATATATATATATATATATATAAAACATTAATTATTTTATATTTCAACAAAACAGCACATTAAACTTGATTTAGTTGCACATTCTGAGGTAATTATTTGCTTTTATAAACACCTTTAACGATACTAATGACGTTTATACATTTAATATTTAATAGCTCTGTTTATAGCTTTTGAAACGTGGAAAATAACATATTCGACCTCCGACACCAATCAGAAATTCTTGTTTCAATACATTAAAAACTTTATTAATATATAATACTTGTTATTCAAATTAAATGATCAACTGCCAAATTAATACACAATACATAAAGTGTGTACAAATATAAATACACGTGTATATATAATATAATATATATATATATATATATATATATATATATATATATATATGAACATTATATTTTTTATCTGTTAATCCGTAAAGCTAATGATCTTAGTCGTAAATTAGGAGTCATAATCATAAAAAATAAAATAATTTCAATATTTTCTTAAATACTGTAACTGATTATGTGGATAAATGAATAATGAGAGATATAATTAAGAAATAATATATATATATATATATATATATATATATATATATATATAAATTACTAAATCGTTTATATTTAATGATTAATGATTTTTATATTGTTTTTGTACAAAACTATTTTTAACAAAATATTGTAACTAAAATTAGTATTGTTTTAATTTGTCACTTTTACAGTATTTTTAATTTAAATAATTACTTATGAAATTAAAAAATACAATTATCTGTAAAAATAAAGGGATTATTAAATATAGACTATATCTTAATTTATGTTTAAATGAAAATGTAAATAATAAATTTTATTTACAAATCGTAAAAACTACATTTTATAAAATATCAGTTGAGGTTATCACAACTTCTTAGCTTCTAATAATATTCATTCTGTATCAATAAAAAAATATAAATATATATTTATATATAAATATAAGTACACAAATAATCAAATATTTTTTATTTAGAAAATTCTAAAAATATATAATGTTTTCATTTGAGATATATAATTATTTATAAACAAATAAAATAGTTCTAATATAGAAAAACGTAACGAATTTTTTATACTACTACAATATTGTAATTATTTTTTCATTCTAAGAATCATTTCATGGTTCATTACCCAATAAAGTTATCACTTTCATGTCTAAGATATAAACAAATATGAAATGTAAGTACACATATGTATGTTTATTAATGCACTAGAAAATAATATGAATTGTAGTAATAAACTGTATTATTTTAATTACATAGCTATTATACGTTATGAATTTTAATCATTTTCACCTGTTAATAATATTTAAAAAATATATTCATAAAAGTATTCATTTAAAATGAAATCACATTATATTTTCCTTTTAAATTTAATAAAAAAAATATATTTCTTTCCATTTCACTCATCATGACATAAATTGTTTATGTTGAGTTTTTAATCAAAAGAAGAAAGAATAATATTTATTCATATATATATATATATATATAATATTCTGTCAGATTTTTAAAAATATTAACTATACTTGACTCAAGTTACAAATAAATAAAGCGAAACATTACAAATATAGAGCAAGCCCTTTTATAAAACGTTTAGTCATTCATTCATTGTCATTTTTATCAAAGTTCTAAAATCTATCAGAAGAAAAAATGAGACAATGATTTTCTTTCATATAAAGATAGAAAAAAGAACTGAATAAAGAAATGTATACAGAGCAAGTTATGAATTGAGGAAGAAGTAAAAATATTACTGTATTTAAAAAGTATCTCATGTCATAATAGCAATAACTGTCAGTATTATATGTTAACATACAAACACATATCTATGTTAGTTTATCATGTTAATATGTATTTATATATGTATTAAAAAATAATATTAAATTTAACTTACGAAAAATATTGTTTTATGGAATAAAAACATGAATATAATTATATTAAAATAGGGCATTAAATCTAATAATATTAATAGTTATAAAATATTATGTTAAAATAAAAAATAATAAAAATTCTAAACACATTTATTAATTTTAATTTTATTATTAATTAAATTTTGATATAAAACTTGCTATTTAATTACACATTACATTAAATCCTCTTACAAATAAAAACTCATAATATAAATTTGAAAAGAAAATATGAACAAATATTTTAATATTTATAAAAGACATATTCACATATATACCTGTATGTATGTATGTATGTATGTGTGTATGTATGTATGTATGTGTATATATATATGATACAGAAATATTATATATAAAAATTCTTTAAAGAAAAAAATATTCTTTCATGTTTTTCAAAATGAATTTTCCGTCTATTGTAGTTTCTTCGTAACGTTTTCTTTTCACAATGAAATGTTAAATATGTTTCTAGAATTATAACAAAGCAGTTAATTATCTTTGATGCATTAATTTTCTTTACGTAATCTTTAATTAAACTTTATGTTTTCAAAAAAAAATGTATTAGTTTTGTCAAAGACTTTACAAATACAATGTTTTAATTACATTCACTAATTAATTAATATAAAAAATCTTAGTACTTTGATTTTTCAATTATACTAATATTTAAATAAGTGTATATATTCACGATCTTCCAAAGAAAATATGTAAATAATTATTTAAATATTTTAATTTTAGTACGGTATTAAATGTAATATAACTAAATTCATTAGTACGTATATAATTATCTTCGAATTTTAAATCAGATACTTTTTTATGTACCGGAATAATATATGATATCCTTCGAATTTTGCATATAAATTGTTGATTTATACCACTTTTTTTAAATTTAAATTTAACAACAATATTATAAAATTCTCACGAGATTTTCATGCAGATATTAAACTTATAATTAAACAATTTTAATTGCGTTCAGTTCAAACAAAATTAAGTAATTTGTTGTATACTAATAATATTATTTTATTTTTGAAAATTTTCCATTTACATAACACCAGTAATTTAATATATGTTATATGTGAAAATGATAAATACTGAAATCTAATAAAAAAAATTACATAATTATAATTCAAATTTATTTATAAATTAAAAAAACAATTTAAATAATTATAATTTAATTACATTATTATTTTTATAGATCAAATGGTTAGTGATTGGATCTTCGGAGTTACAAGTATCAATCTCTACATAATATTAAACACCCACAACTACCAATTACCAAATAATCTTACTTCTACATTACAGGAAAATAGGACTTCTATCTTTTAACAATGAGGATTTTTTATTTAAAGTTTACTCTATTGAACAAGTTGCTTTTATTTCAGCTAAAAACCTTGTCTGCTCAATTAATTCCCCATTTAGAAAAATAAATCGTACATAATTTCCTACATAACTGGCAGTGATGCATGTCTTAAATATTATACAAAAATTATTCAGAAATTCAAATAACACAGAGATAAAAAAAGGAAAAAATGAATTTAAAAACAAACCAACATGTGAGGTTTTATAATTATGAAAAGTTTAAAATGAAAATAAACTGATCACATAGAAATAAAATAAGATTATTAATGGTCAACAGAAATAATTAATAAGGAACCCAAGAATATAAAAAGCTTCAAAAAGAGACTAATGGATAGATAAAATAGAAACATTTGTCAATGGGAAAAAGAAGAGAAACGCAATTGATCATTGGAATTAGAAAGTTTTGGAAGAGACCTTCAACTGATGGTTATGATATATATATATATAATCAAAGTATACATTTATAATATTTAAAAATAAATTTAATCATCTCACCAAAATGACTTCAGAGGTGAAAGATTTAAATAATTAGGTCAGAATAAAAAAATCAGAAAAGGTTTCATACTAGAATTTATAAAATATTCTGAGTAAAAAGATGTCAAACAATATTTTCAATTTCAAAATCAAATGTTATTTTTATTAAGGATTCTTTTTTAATGATTGAAAACTATTTTGTATTTTATTTGT